>WBNM01025508.1:44669-58200 GCA_013399055.1 Ramphastos sulfuratus
CCTGCTTCTCCCCCATATCAAGCCCAAATTGCACTGAATTAAAATTAGCCTGGCTGCTGAGGGCTGAAAGCCTCCCCTGGAATACCAAACGAGATATCAGCCAATGTGTGCTGGGAGCAGGGAGAGGGAGAAAAGGGCAGAACAGACAGAAATGTCCATTTATATAGGGGGGTGCAGGCTGATGGGAATGAAACTGGTAGAGGGGAGATTTAGACTGGATGTTAGGAGGAAGTTCTTTGCAGTGAGGGTGGGGAGACACTGGCACAGGTTGCCCAGGGAGGTTGTGGCTGCTCCCTCTCTAGAGGGGTTCAAGGCCAGGTTTGGATGAGGCCTTGAGTGACCTGTGCTAGTGGGAGGTGTCCCTGCCTATGGCAGGGGGTTGGAACTAGATGATCCTTGAGGTCCCTTCCAACCTATTCCCTGATTCTATGAAACAACAAAGACTACATATTCTGGTGTCCACCCCTTGGACTCTCTGGTACTTTTGGATATCTCAAGAACCTCTGGTTCTTAAACCCATAACACTTTGTTTGCTCACAGGGACTGAAAATAAGTGATTTTCACTCAAAGTACACAGCAGCATGCTTCTCAATGTGCTGCTTCTGCTACAGCCAGGGAACCATAGCTCTAGGGCAGGACTGGGCTGTGCTGGGAGCTCTACATCCCAGCAATGAGAAAATGGGTGGCTGCAGGAGGACAAGCAAGCTTGCAGGCAACAGCATGCAGCTTCCACACACTGTAATCTCAGCATGTCACATTCTTACTCCCCCTACCCAGAGATTGAAAAACAGAGGATTGGGGTGACAGTTAAAACATCCACTCACATAAAACCAACCTGCATTTCCACGGGAGGTGCCAATGCGGTGCCCTGACTAATTTATAGCCATTAAAATGTAAATAAAGGAAACACAGCAAACATAACCTAACATGACAGCAGTAGGAAACAGGGCAAACATAGAGCAGATTAATCTCCACTCACATGATCCTTCTGTGCCATGAGTCAGGTGGACAGTCATGGCCTGGAGAGAGATGGCCAACAGACACATCCTTGTCCTGGCAGTCCCTTTGTTTGAACAAGGAGTTTGGGGAATATATGCTACTTGTAGTTGTCTAGAGATGTTAGTGCTATAGGAATGACAACCTTCTTCCACTAAAGTCACTGCAGAAAATACACCTAAGCATGTGCATGGTAGTGGTGAGTGATTTAGCATCACTGTGTGAGAATTAATGTCATTTTGCTGCTCCTTAACAGGTCGCAGCTGCCCATCCTGCCCTCCTCTCTATCTGCAGGCTTACCCTCCAGCAGGCAGCCTCAGCCTGGGCTCCATGGCTGGTCAGTCAAAAGCAGCTGTCAGAAATGAGGCTCCTGTGGGTCGTTTTAAATCTGAGGCTGGAAACCCTCACCAAGCCACCAGGCTTGGTTAGCATTCAGCAAACCATTTCACAAATCGAAAGGGCTTCGGCATTGCTGCTGTGAGTCTAAACCACTGCAGCAGGTACAAGAATGAGTATTGAGGACAGATGCCAGCCATGCTTTGATGCAGCCCAGGCTCTGCCTCTCAGATTTCACCCTCCTGGGCTCTCAGCACAAACCCTTTACTTGCTTGGGGCTCCAAATACATTCAAAAGGAGCCTAGACCTGCAGACTTTCTTTAAAGGTGATTCCTCCTCCCATTTCTCTGGGATTTGTTCAGTGCCTTTTCCTGACTTGGATGAAGGTCATGACTTCATGTCCTTTTAATTTGTCATCTATTTATTAATTACATTCAAACCCTTTAAGTAAAAGTGTTTGCTCTTTTAGACAATTTCATATCCAAGTCCAGCTCCAGATAGAGGACTGGGAAACACTCTTCCACAGGCTGTAAGAGATGAAAAACTTCCCAGTGGACAGCACTGGGAGCAGGTTCATTTGAGTGGATTTACAACATATATTTCTAGAAACATAAATATGTATTCTGAGGAGATCTTACAGCAGCCTTCAAATGCTTAAAGAGAGCCTAGGTTTGGACGTGGTGTCATAGTCTAGTCTTGAGGTCTGTGGTAACAGGTTGGACTTGATGATCTTTGAGGTCTCTTCCAACTTTGGTGATACTGTGATATAGGAAAGATGGCGAAGGACTCCTCATCAAGATGGGTAATGAGAGAGTGAGGGGTGCTGAAAGAGGGTGCGATGAAGATGGTGAAAGGTCTGGCAAGGAGCAGCTGAGGGAACTGGGGTTATTTAGTCTGGAGAAAAGAAGGGTGAGAGGAGACCTCATGGATCTCTACAAAAGCCTGAAAGGAGGTTGGAGTGAGGTGGAGATTGGTCTCTTCTTCCTAGCTTCAGCTGATAGAATGAGATGAAATGGCCTGAAATTGTGCCAGGGAGGTTTAGGTTAGAGACTGGGAAGATTTTCTTTGCTGCAAGGGTGATCAGGCATTGGAACAGGCTGCCCAGGGAGGTGGGAGGTGTTTAAAAAACAAAAACAAAAACAAAAACAAGTAGACATGACACTTTGTATTGATAATGAGATCAATTTGACTGCTTCATTAAATCCAAAGTACAGAAAGTTATACTCACCCCAGCAAAGGTCCAGCAAAGGACAGAGAGGCAGGGTCAGGATGAGCCCAAAGCAACAGGCTCCAAGCAGGAATCTCCCCTCTCTAGGGCAAACTTCCCCTTCCCTCTGAGTGTGCTGCTGATGTTCTGAGACACACCTGTAGGCAACTCCGGTCAGCTGTGTTGGCTGACTCAGAGCTGCTGCTGGCCTGCAGCCCATGGTGGGCTGGCATGCTGGCCTGGCAACACCAGGACAGAGAGTAGATTTGTATCAGATATTAGAAGAAATTCTTCCTCATGAGGGTGGTGAAGCACTGGAAAAGGTTTTTCCAGACAAGCTGTGGAGGCTCCAAGCCTGGAAATGGTTGGACAAGCCCTTGAACAACCTGGTCTGATGGAAGGCATCTCTGCTCATGGCAATGGGGTTGGAACTAGATGATCTTTAAGGTCTCATCCAGCCCAAATTGTTCTGATTCTAGACAACAAAAATTGCTATAAAGCTGAGGGGTTTTTCCTCTCCTTTTTCTCCCCTCCTCTTTTGCCCTCTTTGCAGTTGCTTGTGTTATTCCAGCTATCATTAACTTAGTCATCCACACTTCCTCCAAATCCACGGCAGGATGTAAACCTGTGAAAACTGAAGTGCTTTGAATTAATTTCAGAATCCTCTATCTATGGATTTTAAGATATTTCTTTTGACATATGCACAAGTATCTACAGCTCAGAGCTGATGAGGTAGATTGAATAGACTGAAACAGTGCTGCTGCCTTGGGAGAGCAAACATCATCTTCCTAGATCTCATGACTCACTTAAACAGCCCCTGCCCCCTCCTCATTTTTAAGTAGAGCTCATTTCTCCTTATCTTGAATTTAAATACAATAAAATCCATGTGTTACTGTCTGGCCTAAGTGAGAAGTTACAGCCATGGGTGTTATCTAGCAACTGCTAAAGCATGACCCCTTTACTCCGCTCTCCTCAGACCCCACCTGGAGTCCTGTGTGCAGTTCTGGAGCCCCCAGCACAGGAAGGANTCCCAGCCTGTCTCTCCCCCCATAAAGAGGCTGCAAAATAGCAGGCTTGGAAAAGAAACCTAAGCAAGAGACACAGGGCAGAGAAGGTAGGGTAAGGCAGTGAGCTCAGGAAAGGACTTCAGAGGCCCCCTGATCTAGGAAGCTCTCAAAATTGCCCAGCTGAGCACTCTGAAACATGAAGGCTGCAAAACTCACATGTAGAAAAGACATCAAGTAGAAATATATGCACAGGTCTTGTCCTTGCTGCTTTCTTACAGCTACATTTCAATACCATGAAGGGGACCTACAGGAAGGCTGGGGAGGGACTGTTTAGAAGGGCTTGTAGAGTGAGAGCAATGCTTTGAAACCAGAGCAGGGTAGGTTTAGGTTGGACATCAAGAGGAAGTTCTGCACAATGAGAGTGGTGGAATCCTGGAACAAGTTCTCCTGGGACATTGTGAAATCCTGGAACAAGTTCTTCAGGAATGTTGTTCAGGTCCCATCCCTGGAGACATTCAAGATCAGACTGGATGTGTCCAGGGGCAGCCTGATCTAGTTGGATGTGTGCCTGCTGAGTACAGGGGAATTGGACAAGATGTGTTGGGTTGGAAGGGATCCTCAAAGGCCAATCTGTCAATCTTCCCTCTGCTATCTTGGAAAAACAAAACAAAAGAAAAAACAAAACCCAAAAGCAGGGAAGCAAACCCCCAGTTTTTAAAGTGTTGGTTTCTGAGTGTCAGGCATGAAGTTTTATGCTGTCCTGCCTGTAGTCTCCAAGCAAACAGCTTTCAAGGTCATGAAATAAGTGAAAAAATCTTCACTCTCATGATCTTCTGCCAGGCACCCAGGGACAGAACAAGAGGACAGTGTCTCAAACTGCACCAGGGCAGGTTCAGGCTGGACCTTAGGAAGAAATTCTTCACAGAGTGATTGGCATTGGAATGTGCTGGCCAGGGAGGTGGTGGAGTCCCCATCCCTGGAGGTGTTTAAGAGGAGGTTGGATGAGACACTTGGTGCCATGGGTTAGTTAATGAGAAGGGTTAGGTGGTAAGTTGGACTCGATGATCCTGGAGCTCTTTCCCAACCTGGTTAATTCTGTGGTTCTGTGATCAAGCTTTTACAATTGCCTTTCAGATTTAGGAGCTGGTCCTTCATGTGTCCAGGATCGGCGGTCTAAAGCCTGATGGTTCCTACTGCAGAGCATAAACAAAGTCTCTTTTACCAGAGTACCCCCTGCCCAGTGGGGTCCTGCCCCTGGGTCACCCGCGATTTCTTTTCAGAGAGCAGAGCAGCCCCAGCCCAGCCGCTGCGCAGCCGGGTGCGGGGAAGCTGTGACTAATGCCAGCTGATAGCGCTTGCCAGGGGCTGGCAGCGCCTGGGGCCCTTCTCCTCCCCTCGTTCGCGGGCAGGCTGCCTCAGGAGGAACTGCTCTGCCTCAGCGAACGTGCGCTGGCGTTAACGAGCTTCTGCAGTGCAGTCCCCGTGGGCTTCAGAGGTGGGGAGCAGGGCGGAGAGCCAGCCCTGATTTCCTTTTCTCTTTCCTTTTTGAATTTAAGGCAGCTAAGTGGTAAACGTGCACACAGGAGAGCTTCTCCGGGGTGTGCAGCCTGGAGAAGAGGAGGCTCAGGGCAGACCCCATTGCTCTCTACAACTAACTGAAGGGAGGGTATTGCCAGGTGGAGTTGGGCTCTGCTGCCAGGCACCCAGGGACAGAACAAGAGGACATAGCCTCAAGCTGTGCCAGGGCAGGTTCAGGCTGGATGTTAGGAAGAAGTTCTTCACAGCAAGAGTGATTGGCACTGGAATGGGCTGCCCAGGGAGCTGGTGGAGTCTCCATCCCTGGAGGTGTTTAAGAGGAGGCTGGATGAGGCACTCAGTGCCATAGGTTAATGAGAAGCGTTAGATGATAAGGTGATAGGTTGGACTCGATGATCCCAGAGGCCTTTTCCAACCTGGTTAATTGTGTGATGCTCTGATGTACAGAAGGCTTGCAGTGCTTGCTCGAAGGGGCTGAAATAGGGGGAACTTCCCTTTTGGTGCACCTGTCATGTTTGTTAGGATTCATTCATTCATTCATCATTAGATTCTTAGGATGGGCTAGGTTGAGAAGGGACTTTTTTTCCATCTCCATTTTAAATCCCTGATTTCTGTACACTCTGCTTTATTGCAGAAGTGGCTGCAGCAGTGCCAACACCAGATAAAACAGGCTGCCATGTACTCTTGCTCAATCTTTCCTGTTGATAAATCTAAGGATTATATGAACATCTCTGAACAACAGCAGCAGACTGGGAGCTCATGCTCAGTTGCCTCTCTGGCTCCTGATCCACCAAACCTTTCCCAGTTCCAGTCTTGCAAGGCCAGGCTCTCTTAAATGTCTTCCAATGAACAATCTTTGCTGTGATTCATAGGATGGGTTGGGTTGAAAGGGACCTTAAAGATCATCGAGTTCCAAGCCCCCTGCCATGGGCAGGGACACCTCCCACTAGATCAGGTTGCTGAAGACCCCTACCAGACTGGCCTGGAACACCTCCAGGGAGGGGGCACCCATGACCTCCCAGGGCAACCTGTTCCAGTGTCTCACCACCCCCACTGGAAAGAATTTCTTCCTCATCTTCCAGCTCAAAGTCATTGTTCCTCATCCTATCACTACAAACCTTTGTAAAAAGACCCTCTCCAGCTTCCTTATAGCCCCCCTCCAGGTACTGGGAGACTGCTCTAAGATTCATTTGTTTATCACCACCTCCCTTACATCCTCTGACACTTGCTCCCCAGTCCATGCAGTTTCTCAAAAAGAACTTATAATGCCACAAAGAAACCTTTACCAAACCTGGTGCCTTCTCCAAAATTAGCAGTTCAGATGCTGCCCAGGGTTTTCAGGCTCTTTGTCCTGCTTTGGAATGCCATCCTGAGACTCCCAGGGAAGAGAAGATGGAGCTTGCCCTTCGCTTTCTTCCCAGCCCACTCCTCCTCCTCCAGTTGTCAGATCTGATTATGCTGTCCTGAGAGAGATCCTCATGCTGGCACCATCTGAAACCATTGCATTGGCAGTTGTATGGGGGGTGGGAGAGAAGCAGGATGGGCTGGGCTGGGCTTGGGCATGAGCTGCGATCTAGCCTGGATTTACATGCCCAGAGCACTGGCCAGGCTCAGTTTAAAATGAGAATGACAATAGTAAGAGGATGATCATGACAATAAGAACTACAGTGGATGATGTAGTTCCTGCTGAGAGCAGCCAGGAAACTGCTGGTGCTCCTCGAGGGCCAGGGTGACCTCAGGCATCCTTCTGCAGCAAGATGCTTTGATGGTAAGGAGAAGCTGACTCTTCCTGAGCCTGCTAGCACAATTAAGAGGAAAGGAGGATGTGTGAGGTTGAGGAGGAAGCTGCAAAAAAACTTTTAGGCTCCTTCTAATGAGGCTTTGCAGGAATAATTATGAATGAGTATGGTCAATAGAAACATGGTATGCAGCACAGAGTGGGGAAACTAGAAGGCACTGAAATATTTCTGCTGTGTTTCTATAACAAGTTGGTAGTAAATACACAGTTCCCAAGAGAAAGCCTTCATGGGGTCATAATAGGAAAGCCACCTCAAATTAAGGGCTCAGCACAATGCACAGCAAATTCATGAGAAGGGGAATTGTGGTTCAACTGCTTTTCCAATCACACAGCAAAGCAGCTGGAGGAGGAAAGGGGAATGGGTGCAGTAGGTTATTGCCAGGTCAGGCCCTGTGGCCAGGTGAAAAATGTAGTGCCCTGGTTTGGTGACAACTGGGAGCAGCCTATGAAAAAGGGCATCATAGAGATAGAAGAGAGGAGACCTCCCATGTGAGGAAAGGATTTGTTCAGCCTCAAGAAGAGAAGGTCTGCCCTAAGCCATATCACTTTGGACCAGTACATAAAGGGCAGCTACCAGGAGGATGGACACTTTTTTGACAAGGAGTCTCATGGAAAAGACAAGGGGTGATGGGGACAAGTTACTGTTGATGAGATTCCCATTGGATTCCAGAAGAAAGTGCTTCTCCATAAGAACAGCTAGACATTGGAATCAGCTCCCAAGGGAAGCTGTGGATTCCCCTACACTGGACAGCTTTCAGACTCAGCTTGTCAGGCTGCTGGGCTGTCTCATTTCAACTACACTATGACCTCAAAAAAGGTTGGACTAGCTGATTCTTGAGGTCCATTCCAGTCTAGCATCTGTGATTCTGTAATTCTGATGCAGTAAGATCTGGTGTCCTTATACTGCCATTCTACAAGGGTACTTGCATTGCTGCTGCTTTGCACTTGCTGCTGCTCTTCCTGTTGCAATGCTCAAGCACCTCTGAGTGAAGCACTGAGAGCTCTGGCTGTGCTGAAAAGGCTCTGAAACCAAGGAGCTAGAACTTAGTTATCCAAGGTCCTGCACCCGGGTAGGCACAATCCCAAGCACAACTCCAGGCTGGGTAGGGAATGGCTGAGAGCAGCCCTGAGGAAAAGGCCCTGGGGGTCTGGGGTGATGAAAAGCTCCAGATGAGGCTGCAGTGTGAGTGTAGCCCAGACAGCAACCGAGTGCTGGGCTGCAGCAAGAGCAGTGTGGGCAGCAGGGCAAGGGAGGGGATTCTGCCCCTTTGCTCTGCTCTCCTCAGACCCCAGCTGCAGTCCTGTGTGCAGTTCTGGAGCCCCCAGCACAGGAAGGACATGGAAGTGTTGGAGCGGGTCCAGAGGAGGCCACGAAGATGCTGAGAGGGCTGCAGCAGCTCTGCTATGAGGACAGGCTGAGAGAGTTGGGGCTCTGCAGCCTGGAGAAGAGAAGGCTTCCAGGAGACCTTAGAGTAGCCTTCCAGTATCTGAAGGGGGCCTACAGGAAGGCTGGGGAGGGACTATTGACAAGGTCTTGCAATGACAGGACAAGGGGCAATGGGTTTGAACTGGCAGAGGGGAGATTTAGACTGGATGTTAGGAGGAAGTTGTTTGCAGTGAGGGTGGTGAGACACTGGCACAGGTTGCCCAGGGAGGTTGTGGCTGCTCCCTCCCTGGAGGTGTTCAAGGCCAGGTTGGAGGAGGCCTTGAGTGAGCTGTACTAGTGGGAGGTGTCCCTGCCTATGGCAGGGGGTTGGAACTAGATAATCCTTGAGGTCCCTTCCAACCTTACCATTCTATGATTCTGATGCAGTGAGATCTGGTGTCCTCATGCTGCCATTCTACAAGGGTGCTTGCATTGCTGCTGCTCTTCCTGTTGCAGTGCTCAAGCACCTCTGAGTGAAGCACTGAGAGCTCTGGCTGTGCTGAAAAGGCTCTGAAACAAAGGAGCTGGAACTTAGTTATCCAAGTGCAAACAAGAAGCCAACATAAGTGAAATTCTCAGTCCAAATGGTGGCTGTTTGGAAAACTTCATTTGAAAATAAATTCTCTCCCTCTCTCTGGAGGCATTCCAAACCCTCCTGGATTTGCTCCTGTGTGACCTTCTTTAGGTGAACCTGCCCTGGCAAGGAGGTTGGACTGGATGATCTCCGCAGGTCACTTTCAATACCTACCAGTCTGTGATTGAGTCTGTGATTCATCAAACCAGTATCTTTTTGCATCTTCAGATGTCTCAAAATACAGTCCAGCTTTTCAAAGTTCTTCCTGATCAGGGTTGGTGAAATCAGAATCACAAAATATTAGAGGTTAGACCTCTGGAGATGGAGCCCAAACCCCTTGCCAAAACAGTACCACCTGGAGTAGTCCATACAGGAATGCATCCAGGTGGGTTTTGAAAGCCTCCAGAGAAGAAGACTCCACAACCTCTCTGGGCAGTCTGCTCCAGGGCTCTGTCACCCTCACTGTAAAGAAGTTTCTCCTCATGTTGAGGCAAAACCTTCTATGTTCCAGTTTGTAGCAGTTGCTCCTTGTCTTATTGTTGCAGACCAGAGAAAAGGGATTGGTCCCCTCCACTTGACAGCCACTCCTCAGACATTTGTACACATGGATAAGATCTCCTCTCAGTCTTCTATTCTCCAGATTAAACAGCCCCAGGTTTCTCAGTCTCTCTCCATAAGGGAGATGCTCAAGTCCCCCATTCATCCTCACGGCTCTCCACTGGACTCTCTCCAGCAGGTCCCTAGAAGTGGGAGGTGCTTGGTGCTCCTGGAAATAGCAACCCAGAAAAACAAAGGGCAACTGAGCAGCTTAATGCTGTGTAGTTAGACTTACCCACTGCCACTTTAGGTTAGTAGGTTTCAGAGTTTTTGTGTGTCTTAAACATGCTAACTCTTGAGAGAGGTCAGTTTTTCAAATGCAGCATTCTCCAGAGTAGTAAGTGCTGAGTGTGCTACACACCTGTAAGGGTGAGTGTCTTCATCTGGCAGCTGCAAAGGGCTCTCCTTGCATCTAGAATGGAAAACTACTACTGTAATTTCTGCTAGACACTGAAATCAAGCTGAACATGGTCAGATTTGGGTAGACTCATGGAGCTCTGGTGGACAGTAAGTGCTCCATGGGACAGCAATGTGCCCTGGCAGACAAGGCAGCCAGTGGTAGGAGTGCATTAAGAAGAGTGTGGCCAGTAGGTCAAGGGAGGGTCTCCTCCCCCTCTACTCAGCCCTAGTTAGACAACATCTGCAGTATTGTGTCCAGTTGTGGGCTCCCCAGTTCAAGAGGGACAGGGAACTACTGGAGAGAGTTCAACAGAGGGCTGTGAGGATGGTGAGGGGACTGAAACATCTCTGCCATGAAGACTGAGAGACCTGCAACTGTTGAGGCTTGGGCTTGATGGTCTCAGAGAGCTTTTCCAACCCAGACAATTCTGTGACAACACAATACTGCTCCCCCAGGAGTTCAGCCAAGCACTTCAGCTCATCATGAGTAAGCAGAAAGAAGCAGCTAAGCAGAGAGGAGCTCAGCCTAAGTAAGGGGGCCCAGGCAGCACCCATGGGTGATGCTAGAGTGACTATCAAGCATCTGTCCTGTCTAACCGGGGGGCCACCAGGCCCCCCGGCCTTTAGATCCCCTCCACCAGTCACCCAGTGCACACCATGGGCACTCACCTGTGATGCCAGGAGGAGGATCCCTCTGCCCAGTTGGGCAAGCTTGAGGCTTCTGCCTTTCCTGGGGCTGATTATAAAGGGGAGTGGGCAGGGAGGGCAAAGTGGTCACAGCTGGGGTGGGAGGAGACTGCAACAGAGCCCAGGTGCTCTGGGTTTGGGGGGAAAAGGGGGAAATGTGGGGTGGGAAAGGGGAAGGTAGGGTAGAAAAGAGGAGGTGGTGATGAAAGGATGGAGAGGAAATGAGGAAGATGGGGGGAAAGGAAGGAGATGGAGAGGAAAGGAGGGAGATGGGTAGAAAGAGGGAGATGGGGGATAAGGGGGGTAAAAAAAAGTAATAAAAATGAAAACTGGACTGTGAAAATAAACAACAAAAGCCACAGTGGTCCTGCTCTGGCAGGAGGGCTGGACTGGATGATCTTTCAGGATCCCTTCCAGCCCCTAACATTCTGTGACATAACAGAAAATAAGTCCAGTGAATATCAGTGACTTGCATCCTTTATTGTCTTCCTGACTACATTTTCTCAGTTGTTCTGTTTGAAGTGACCAACCCCAAGCCCCATAGGCCTTCATGATTGCAGGAGGACCTGAGCTGATGAGCTGGACAGCCTAAAATGACAGAATGATGGAATCACAGCATGGGGATTGGGAGTGACTGCTCTGAGATACAACTCTGCAGATGCAATAACCTAAGTTAGGATGATTTCCATATGTACCAAGATGAATTCTTCAGAGATCTTAGAACACAATTCACCAATGAAAATCAGTAGGCAAGGCCAGCCAGGGCTTGGCCTGGTTTTGAATGAAGCTACTGCATTCATACCTGTGCTGTTTGAAAGCAGGACTTGGTAAGTGACTGGAGAGAAGAGTGCAGATTAAAGGATTTGGGCTAAAGAAGGAATTGGCTGGATGGCTGCACTCAGAGACTTGCAATCAATGGCTCAATGTCCAGATGGAAAGCAGTCACAAGTGATGTCCCTCAGGGGCTGGCACTGGGACCGGTGCTGTTCAGCAGCTTTGTCAGAGACCTGGACAGTGGAACTGAGGAGAGCCTCGATGTGTTTGCAGATGGCACCCAGCTGAGTGGCTCAGCTGGCACACTGGAGGGGAGGCATCCATCCAGAGGGACCTGGAGAGGTTTGAGAAGTGGGCCCAAGCCAACCTCGTGGACTTCAACAAGGCCAAATGCAAGGTCCTGCACCTGGGTCAGGGCAATCCCAAGCACTGCCAGAGGCTGAGCAGTGACTGACTTGAGACCAGCCTGGAGGAGAAGGCCTTGGGGGTGTCAGCTGGTGACAAACTCCCCATGAGCCAGCAATGGTCACTGGCAGCCCAGAAGGCAGCTGTGTGCTGGGCTGCATCCAAAGCAGTGAGCAGCAGGACAAGAGTGGTGACTCTCCCTCTCTGCTCTACTCTGGTGAGACCCCCAACTGTGCCCAGTTCTGGTGCTCCTGGCATAGGAGGGACATGAACTGTTGGAGCAGGCCCAGAGGAGCCTATGGAAGCAGATCCAGAGGAGGCCATGAAAATGATGAAAGGGCTGAGAAACTCCCCTCTGGGGACAGTGGTAGAGTTTGGGCTGTTCAGCCTGGAGGAGAAAAGGCTCCAGTGAGACCTTAGAGCAGCCTTCCAGTACCTGGAGGTATCTACAAGAAAGCTGGAGAGGGATTTTTTACAAGGACTTGTAGTGGCAGTACAAAGGGCAATGGCTTTGAGCTGGAAGAGGGAGGAGTTAGACTGGAGATGAGGAAGAAAGTCTTGAGAGTGAGGGTGGTGAGACACTGGAACAGATTGCCCAGGGAGATCATGGATGCCCCATCCCTGGAGGTGTTCAAGGCCAGGTTGGATGAGAGCTTGAGCAACNGGAGAGGAGAGGAGAGGAGAGGAGAGGAGGGGAGAGGAGGGGAGAGGGAGAAGGAAAGAGAAAACCTAAAATGTAAAGCTTCAGCTAAAGGGCTCTGGCAGGCTGCTGTGGTATCCTGGCAGCCCCATCATCTCTGTGATGAATCACTGGTTTTCTGCATTTTCTTTCAAGAAAAGTTTTGCCACTTATTTCTGAACCACAGATACTGATTTGTAATTTATCTTCTCTCTCTTTCTTTTTTTTTTTTCTTTTTCCCTTTTCTTTTCTTTTAAGATATTTAATTTGATGGTTTGGTGAAGTGTTTACCAGTTCTTTGTCAAAAGTGTTTTGCCAAGGCTGTATCCATTACAAATGCCAAGAATAACAGCAAATTGGGTTGGTGGAATGGTGCAATTGTTGTTGCCACACTGTAAATGTCACCGTGACAGAATTACAGATTTTAAAATACTGAGCCACAGACATCTGTTCCTTTCTGAACTGCTACCATTATTTTGCTGCAGTGAATATGGGGTTTTGCCATATGGACATCTTTGGATGCTTGGGAAAAACTTAGAATAGATTGACTTTGATGCACAAAAGCTGAATTTGAACGAGTTCTTTGTTCTCCTCTATGTGTGCAGGTCCAGAGGAGGCCACCAAGATGATTAGAGGGCTGGAACATCTCTGTTATAAAGACAGGCTGGGAGAGTTGGGGTTGCTCAGTCTGGAGAAGAGAAGGCTCCAGGGAAGACCTTGGAACATCCCTTGGAGGTACAGAAGAGCTGGAGAGGGAGTCTTTGCAAAGGCATGGAGTGACAGGATGAAGGGCAATGGCTTCAGGTTGGATGAAGCTCTATTTAGATTGGACATCAGGGTATAGAATCATAGAATGGTAAGGTTGGAAGGGACCTCAAGGATCAGCTAGTTCCAACCCTCTGCCATAGGCAGGGACACCTCCCACTAGTACAGCTCACTCAAGGCCTTCTCCAACCTGGCCTTAAACACCTCCAGGGAGAGAGCAGCCACAACCTCCCTGGGCAACCTGTGCCAGTGTCTCACCACCCTCACTGCAAACAACTTCCTCCTAACATCCAGTCTAAATCTCCCCTCTGCCAGTTCAAACCCATTGCCCCTTGTCCTGTCATT
>WBNM01025509.1:0-67254 GCA_013399055.1 Ramphastos sulfuratus
CAGCACTCCAGATGGGGTCTCATCACAGCGGTGTGGGGAGGGAGAATCACCTCCCTTGCCCTGCTGCCCACAATTCTCTTGATGCAGCCCAGGATCCGGTTGGCTCTCTGGGCTGCAAGGGCACACTGGTGGCTTATGCTGAGACTGAGTTACTACCATCAATAAAATACACTGAAAACTGTATTGATAATTTACATTAGAAACATGTATTCTGGGTGGCTTTACTTTGTTTAAAATACTAGAAAAAAAAATTTAGTGCTGGAGAAAACAAAAGTGAAGTATGTATCCATAAAATGTTTGTACTCTACTGGAATTGCTCCTATGAGGTTAGTTTCAGGGGTCCTGGCACTGTACAAAAACAGAATGAGAAGACTGCACATAGCCCAGTCTCTGCATTGTACATCATTTTACTTGAGTTTTATTTTTCTCTTTTTGCTACATTCACTTTCATTGCAATTTATCTTATTTTACTTTAAAAGTTTGGAATTCAACAAATGAGTCCTACCTTTCCCACTCCCCCACACTTCCTACTGTGGGGTGAGCAAATGGGCATGGTGCTTAGTTATCAGCTGAGCTAAAACACAGCATTTAAAGGTTGTTTTAGCTTCAGTTAGGACAAATGGACTTAAAGGATAATGCAGTAACCAGAAGTTCTGTTTAAGCACATGGTTTAGAGCAGAGCAAAGCTGAAGATTTTTAAAAATACAGGCTAATACTTCACATTCTTAATCTCATGGGTTAGCCTGGACTAAATAAACTCTGAAGGAGTCAGTCTTCTTCCTCCACTATTTTGTTTTCTTTCCCTTCCCATCACAGTGACCCACATAATATGCTGCAAATAGAGTTTACAAGGCTATTAAGACAAAGTCCATCCACGAAGCCACACACCCTTGCAGTTATGAAAACTAACATAAACCTACTTGGATTCTTGTAAATGTACTTCTAATGTGCCACAAGTACTGACAAAGACTTACAGATGATTATGAAGCAAGGAACCAAAAAGAATAATTGGTAGATAAGGTGGGGGAGAAGAATAATAAAACAAGATAACAGCAGTGGGTAGAAGTTTAACTACTAAGGTAAGTTTTAGAAGGTCCATTTTTAAATGAAACTTTGGATTTGAGCCAAAGGAATTTAGTGTGCATTGCATGAGTTCCTCGTGAGTGCAGAAAGCCTCGCTCATTCTTGCTTCTAAAAATGAACATTGAAAATCTCCGTGCCCGTATTGTCTACACATGCCATGCTTGCATGTTGAGGCTGCAGCTCACAGTGCTAAGGAAATTGGTGGGGTGAGAGATGAGAACAGAAGGGGATAGACAGCTGAGGACCTGAGACAAGAGGGAAGCCATCTGGAGCAATCATTCAAGTGGAACAAACCAGTGGAAGAAGCAGGGCTAGGGAGGTTCTTCTCTCCTCCTGCTCTGCCCTGGTGAGACNTGGAGTGTCCTTCTCTGGAGACTTTCCAACCCCACCTGGATGCATTCCTGTGTGGACAACCCTGGGTGATGCTGCTTTGGCAGGGGGGTTGGAGTGGATGATCTCTGGAGGTCCCTTCCAACCTCTGTGGTTCTGTGATTCTGTCACAGTCTACATTTGCTGGTCTCTGGGTCACCCTGCAGGGCCTGTGTTTCCCTAGGAATAGAGAATATGCTGTGAATATCTATGCTAATGACCAGTGATCAAAGTGCACCACAGGGATGTAGTTTGAATTGCCTGTTCATTACAAGGTTGTTAGTTTTTAAACAAATTCTAATTGCAGACTTAACTTAAAACTCTGAGCCTATGCTTTTGCTGTACCTAGATGGTCCTAGGTGGTTGTACCTACATTGACCTAGATAGTCAATCTGTTTGCATTCTCCTCTTGCTTGAGGAGAGGACAGTAACTTATCACTCCTACCTTGTTTCAGGGGTTAAGGCTTTTTAGGAGAAAAGTGTTTCTAGTAGCTTTTTAGTCATAATTCATAAAAGCATAGCACTTTGCATCCCCTGTGGGTTTCCTTTCTGCCCAGGACCTCTGGCTGTAGATTCTTTGAGCTACCAGTGTTGTTGATTCTCAAGGCTGTCTAATTCAAAGCTTTCCTCTGTGTAGCTATGGTATGGCATATTATGTGCAGCCACTTCACATGGAGACCTACTTGTAATACATTAATTAGCTGATAGGCAAGATGGGGCGGCGTATCCTGAAGCATTTGTTCCTTAGGCAGTTGTTCCATGCATTGTTTTGCATAGAAGATAGATCTAGATTTATTTTAGACTGCCTTTCTTTGGTTTTTGGGGTGGGTATTTTTTGTTTGGTTGGTTTATTTTGTGGTTGTTGGATTGTTGGTTTTGTTTGTGTTTGTTTGTTTGTTTTTGGTTTTGTTCTGTGTTTGTTTGGTTTGTTTTGTTTTTTCTTTGAAAGCTGCACATGATTTCTAGTTCTGCTTTCAGAACACTTTATAAAATGGTTAGCTACTGGAGAGCAGAACTGATGAATAGGACTGGCTCTAGCTGGCTTCCCCTCCCATCTCAGATACTTTCCTTGTTGTAAAATGCTCCATTTCTGGCAGAGTAACAGCAGTTAAGATGAGAGCAAAAGGTTAGAGGATGCTACCAAGCAGATGATTCTTCAGCTCGATATCTAGAGTTGACTTGTTGTTATGGGAAAGGTCAGTCCATGGCAGTTGGAGTTATTTAATTCAGTATCTGTAGCTGCTGTGTAGCACACTGAGCACACAGTGGACTTAGGGCACTTAAAGGGCCCTTTCCTGTTTGTTCCTAGACAATGTGTTCTGTATCCATGGGTCTTGCAGTTACCTAAGGCCACTCAAGCAGACCTTGAGCAGGTCTGCAGAAGTAAACTTTATCCTAAAGCTAGAATTAAAGCAAAATGTGCTCTCGCTAAGAAATTGATTCCTGCTATGTCAGTTCAGAAGTCATCTGATCCAGTAGGCTTTTAGACTAGAGAAAAATCTAGGAATAGAGAAGGTACAGAATCACAGAACCACAGAGCTTTAGAGGTTGGAATGGATCTCCAGAAATCATCCAGTTCAACCTCCCTGCCAAAGCAGCATCACCCTGGGTTGTCCACACAGGAATGCATCCAGGTGGGGTTGGAAAGTCTCCAGAGAAGGAGACTCCACAACCTCTCTGGGCAGCCTGTTCCAGGGCTCTGACAGCCTCACTCTAAACAAGTTTCTCCTCATGTGGAACTGAAACCTTCTCTGTTCCAGTTTGTGTCCGTTGCTCCTTGGCTTATTGCTGCGCACCACCCAAAAGAGCTTGGCCCCCTCCACTTGACACTCACCCCTCAGCTATTGATAGACATTGCTTAGATCTCCTCTCAGCCTTCTCTTCTCCACACTAAACAGCCCCAGGGCTCTCAGTCTCTCTCCATAGGGGAAATGCTCAAGTCCCCGAAGCATCTTCATGGCTCTCCACTGGACTCTCTCCAGCAGGTTCCTGTTTCTCTTGAACTGGGGAATCCAAAACTTGAACAGTATTGCAGGTGTGGTCTCACTAGCGCTGAGTAGAATGATACTCCCGCAGTATGCACTTACAGCAAAGTGCCACCTGGCTCTTTCTGGCAAAGCCTATTTCCTAATTGTGGTGGACCTAAAGTAGGTCAAAGTACAAAGCTTGCTTTAATGCATGATTGCATTAGGCTGATCTGAGAATTCAAGAGGAAACAAAGGCCAGCATCTTTCCTCAAAGGGACAAAGAACTGCTTACCTGTTTGCAGGTAAGCAACGCAGCCTGAACTTTAGTTCCATGCACCATCTATTGCCTTTTAGGAAAGGCGGTAACTCGTGTTTCTAAGGAGACATTTTCTTAGCCATTTTGAGAGAGAAACTGGAAGCAATTGGTCAAACTAATGTAGCTTGTTAAGTGAAGTAGAAACAGATGATGATGATAAGGATCCTGTGCGACCTGTGCTAGATTCTATGGTCCTGCTCTGGCAGGGAGGTTGGAATCGATGATCCATGGAGGTCCCTTCCAACCCCTAAAACCCTCTGATCCTGTGGATAGGATAATAATAAAAAAAAAAAAAAAAAAATTTTGCTAACCGCCTCCCTTCTAGCTCTTTTTTTTATTTAAAAAAAAAAAAGGGAGGAGTGGTGGTGGTGTGAGGGGAAGCTGCACACTGTGTGAATCTATAGGACTCTGCTTGTCAGCGTCAAGATGTGTGTTGTTTGGAGCTCCCTATTGGAGCAAAAAAAAAAAATATATATCTGGGAGCTGCCAAGGATGTTTGCAGGATGTGCATAGCAAGTCTCGTGATGGGAACCTGCAGTGCACTGAACCCCTCAAAGTGCCCAAATAACTTCTCAGCCATGTTGGAGCACTGAGCCTATAGTCTGGTCTTCTGCTCTCTCTCACCTTTAAGTGGCAGAACAGTTTTGCCCTCTTCTGCCTCTGTTGTTAAAAGGGTAGGCCAAATAAAACTGCTGAATCTGGATAAATTGCATTTCAAACTATCCTTGTACCTGGCTTGTCTTACAAGCAGTCACTGCTTATGACCCCAGTGATGCTACTGCGAATGGGCAGTTTTGCTTTTCTCTTATATATGCAGTAACTTTTCTGACACTTACTAGATGAGTACCAGTTTCACATCTTATTCCAGAAAATAAAGCACAGGTTTTAAGAAAAAACTTTTTAAAACCCTGTGATAACAGATGCAAGTGTTGATGAAAAGGGCAAAGTAGTCTGTTTGGTTTGTGGGAGTGAATAGGAAGCCAGTTAAATAGTGGAGAAAGCCTGTTCAGCCTAATTCTGTGTGTCTGTGGTGTTCTCAGTGAATAAGGTTAGTGTATATTAATTTCAAACCAGTATCCTGCTCTTGGTTTTGTTTGAGTTTTTAAAATATGTTGGGGGTTTTTTTATTTATTTCTTGATTTGTGCTCAAATGAAACTATTGTAGAGGCTGTGCTTTGGACTGGCAATTTTTCATGTTCTTTGTGTATAAAGGGTGATGATGAGAACTGGAAATGGTGCAGGGTGGTGAGTCACGTACGTGTAGGAAGAAGGAGTTGTCATTCTCATAAGCTACAAGTCCTGTGAGAGTGTCTGAAGCAGTTGTGGATGTCCCAATTGACCACAGATCTGTAAGCCTTTAGGAAAAATCAGTACGCACATAAACCATGAACCGTTTTGACTGCCTTCCCTTAAGTGCTTTGGTTACAAACAAGCAGTATCTGGGTTTGTTACAAATCATTGGTCATTCCTTCAGCTCTGCTTCTAAGGCACTGGGTGAAGTGGATTGTCTGACAGAATCCCTCTAAGTAGGTAAGTGCATATTAAAAGGTGGGAAATTGTTACTCTTTTTTTCTCTCTTTAGAGAGAGAGAGGTAGCTTTATGCCTCTAAAAAGGGGATGCATAGTAGGAGACCAGAAGTGCTCCTAGCACTAGTTATCTCTTCTCCCTAGAAGCAAGGAACACAAGAATCCCACAGAGGGCTAAGAGATGCTAAAAGGGCTGGAGCACTGCCTGATGAGGAGAGGCTGAGGGACCTGGGGCTGTTTGATCTGGTGAAGAGAATACTTAAAGGGGATCTAATCAATGTTTATAAGTATGAGGGCTAGCGGTAAAGAGGGAGGGGAAAGGCTCTTATCAGTTGTGCTCTGGCATAGGACAAGGGGCAATGGGTATAAACTCCAGGACAGGAAGTTCCACCTCAACATGAGGAAGAACTTTTTGAGTGTAAGGGTGACAGAGCCCTGGCACAGGCTGCCCAGAGAGGTTGTGGAGGCTTCTCTGGAGCCTTTCCAGCCCTGTCTGGATGTGTTCCTGTGTGACCTGTGCTGGATTCTCTGCTCCTGCTCTGGCAGGGGCGTTGGACTTGATGATCTATGGAGGTTCCTTCCAATCCCTAACATCCTGTGATCCTTTGATCCCATCCATGTAGGTGTTTCAAAGATGCAGAGATGTTGTGCTGAGACATGGTTTAGCACCAGATAATGGTTGGACTCAGTGATCTTAAAGGTCTTTTCCAACCAAACCAGCTCTGTGATTCTGTAGTAGTAGCTATGTTGGTAGTGTGTCTGCTGCTCAAATGTGCTGGTCCTTTGTATCTCAAAAGATACCACAAATTTGCTGAGATGGGACCATCTTTATTAGCGCTTGTAAAGCTTATGAGTGGCAATACAGAGCATAGGGTAGTCCTAACACTTTGAAATAGTGCTGCATATGCACTGTACCAGTTAATCTCTTGTAGTCTTCAAACAAGCATTCACTTTCTTATATATTTGTTTGTTTGGGTGGGAGTTATTATTTTTATTAATGTTTCCAATAGCTGAAAAATCATAGAAACATGCAGGTTGGCAAAGCCCCTCAGGATCACCAAGTCCAACCAAGAGCCCTACTCTAACAGATTCACCTTAAACCACATCCCTAAGCACCACATCCAAATGACCCTTAAACACATCCACGGCTGGGGACTCTACCGCCTCCCTGGGCAGCTCATTCCAGTGCCTGACCACTCTCTCTGTGAAAAACCTTTTCCTAGAACAGCATGGTTACAGTAGTTCCTGCTAAGTATGATGTCTTTTAGTCTCTGCATTAAACAGGAGACTTAACAAGTATCAAAGGAATGAGAGGGAATAAAGCACATATTAGAACCTTTTCTCCTCTCCCCAGATAAGAAGCTTATCAGTTTGGGGTGGGGGGAATGCGGAAGTGGCTACGGCAGACCTTCCAATATCTGAAAAGATGGGAAAGGCTGGGAAGGGACTTTTGAGGATGTTGAGTAGTGATAGGACTGGGGGAAATAGATCAAACATAGAGGAGGGGAGATTGAGATTAGATATTAGAAAGTTCTTCAGCATGAGGGTGGTGAGAGACTGGAACAGGTTGCCTGGGGAGGTGGTTGAAGCCTCGTCCCTGGAAGTTTTTAAGGCCAGGCTGGATGTGGCCCTGAGCAACCTGATCTAGTGTGAGGTGTCCCTGCCTATGGCAGTGGGGTTGGAGATAGATGATCCTTGAGGTCCCTTCCAACCCTGACAATTCTGTGATTCAGTCTAATATTACCTTGGGCTGTTTTGGCTTTGTTCTGCTTATTTGTGCAGTGTGCTGAACATTGGTTGGAACTAGGTGATCTTTGAGGTCTCTTCCAACCTTACCATTCTATGATTCTCTTGCCAGGTATGCCTGGTTAACATGTGAGTGGTCTATATCTTTTTAATCCTTCAAAATACCTTGAAGACTTCCTTATTTCCAGTACCCTAGTTCTGCCTGGATACCAACGTTTTTGGTTTGCTTTCTTTTTTCATTACTAATGCTTATTCAGGCTGAGACTTCAGATAATGCTTTCTATCTCAGTGGACCATGAGAACATGATCTACTGAAAAGTGAGGATGAAGTCTAATGGAAAAATCTGATGTACTGCAGTTGTTCATACAGCATCTGTCTGATCCCAGCTTCAGGTACACAGGTTATTCTGAGTGTAGATATTTAGTGTCTGTTTTGTGAACAGAGACAGCTGCTTTTTTGGCTGGTAACTAACAAAATTTATATCCCCAAAGGATACATTTATATCACTTACCATAATCTGCAGGATGCTTTGTTCCACATTCTGGCTAAATAAAGCTCACATATTTGGTTCATGCTTGTAAGGCTGCTTCTGCAATACTACATCACTCCTTCTGATGAAATATTTCTTGTTATATAAATAGTGTATGAGTAATTCAAATTCTTTTAGAATCCCAATCAAGCCATGTGTGCTGTTGGGCAGTCCCCTTGTTGAAAGACAAGTTTCAAAATAGCTTTAAGTTTTGCAGCTTGGATCAGCAATGGCAAATCAGAGTAGTTCAGGGCAGAGGTGCTCCTAGTGCTTGCTTATTAGCAAAAGGGACCTGCTCCTGAAGTCCTTCATTAGCTGTGGTAGTGTTTTGCCAGAAGACAGTGTTGTTATCATGGAGAAGCTAACACTTGGCATTGAAGCTTGGAAGTACAATGCTGAGTTGCATGAGTATTTATTGCCTTTGTGTTTTCATCTTCATGTGTGCACAGGTGGCAGGTGTACTCCTGTGTTACACACTGACAGTCACAGAATCATAGAATTAATTGGGTTGGAAAAGATCTTTGGGATCATCAAATCCAACGTATCACCCAACAGCATCTAATCAACTAAACCATGGCACCAAGATTCTTTTTAAACACTCCCAGTGATGGGGACTGCACCACCTCCCTGGGAAGCCCATTCCAATGTCAATCACTCTTGCTGGGAAGAACTTCTTCCTAACATCCCACCTAAACATGCCCTGCCACAGCTTGAGGCTGTGTCCTCTTGTTCTGTCCCTGGGTGCCTGGCAGAAGAGCCCAACCCCACCTGGCTACAACCTCCCTTCAGGTAGCTGTAGACAGCAATGAGGTCTGCCCTGAGCCTCCTCTTCTGCAGGTTGCACACCCCCAGCTCCCTCAGCCTCTCCTCACAGGGCTGTGCTCCAGGCCCCTCAGCAGCCTTGCTGCCCTTTTCCAGACACCTTCCAACATCTCAACATCTTTCTTAAATTGATGGGCCCAGAACTGGACACAGTACTCAAGGTGTGGCCTAACCAGTGCTGAGCTTTGCAGAGAGCACAAGTACAGGTTGGAAAACTTAGAAGCTAAAGGTTTACCATGAGTGTGATTTCAAAGCTAGAAGTGGAAAAGACAGGACTGATTTCTTAATCTCTCTCTTCCTGCAAGATTTGAAAGTGTGTGTTTGAGTTTTGTCTCAGAGAATTGATGTCAGATATCACAGAACCATAGAATGGTCTGGGTTGGAAGGGACCTCCCAAGGTCATTCAGTCCAACCCTCCTGCACTCAGCAGGGACATCCTCAACTAATTCACGTTGCCCACAGCCCTGTCCAGCCTCAACTTCAATATCTCCAGCACCCAACCACCTCCCTGGGCAACCTGTTGCAGTGTTCCACCACCCTCATGGTGCAGAACCTGTTCCTAACATCCAATCTCAATCTGCTCTGCTCTAGTTTGAAGCCATTGCCCTCATCCTGTCACCACAGGCCTGGTGCATTGCCTGGTCATTTCACTTTATTCCTTAGCCATAACTGTCTTTGAACTAACATTTTCTCTTTTATTTTTATTCTTTTTTTTTTTTCATAAATGAAGCTGTAAAGAGCAAAGTGGAGAAAATCAGAAAGAAACTTCAGAGTAGAACAAGCCAGGGAGCGCAACGGTGAAGCATCTACAGATGATTCGGTTTCTTTTCTCACTAGATCTAGAGGTTGGAGTCAGTTCTCCTTCTCAATTCCCAGTTTACAAAAGCTCTGTTTAGAATATTCATACTATGCCATGAACTGTGGCAGTGCCAGAAAGCTTTAAAGCTGAGTGGCCTGGCTCTATTCCAGTACAAGCCTTGTAACTTGTCCTGAGACACACAGTTAGAAGCATACATGTCCCTTGATTACTTGAGGTATAGTTCACCAGTTAGTCAGTCGGTTCTGACTTGGCAGTGAGAAATGGCTTTCTGTTATACATCCAGCTGACCCAAAGCATGTGAGGTAGCTTTGCTATTCTCTTCAGACATAAAGCTATCTAGGCTTTCCTGATTAAAGGAAATTTTATCTATATGCTGAAGCTTTCCCCCATGCACTAAATTACTGCTGTTTGGGAAGAAACCTGACGTCATCCCTGGTAGGTACTTAATCCAGTACTGCAGGCTGAGCAGACCCAGGAATTTATTTCAGTTGTTAATAGTGTGTTTAATACTTCTCACAAGCTGGAAATGCCAGCTTGGAAATGGTGTTGCAGTTCATGGGAGTGTTTATCATTTAGATGGCCCTCACACAAACTGTAAACAGTTTAGTGCTGAAGCCAGAAAGGCCAATTTAAATCTGGTCTTAATGCTAGGCTATACTTAGCTCTTCCCTGTGTTTCCCATGAGTGCAGTTTCACAGTGATAGCAGCAGGAGAGAGAGAGAGCCCTGCTGATGGCAAGGCATTGGGAATCTCTTTTGAATTTTAAGTCACAGCATTTGTAGAACACCTTAAATTTTTAGCTGCACTTGGACTCTTGTTGCTTTAGTATGTGTAGTAACTAGTGATTGCTCTGAGGAGGTGGCTGAAGAATATGGCACTGCCTTAGACTGGCTCACAAAATGCTCCAAAAAGTCTGTATGCAAGGGATGTGGATACTATCGTTGCTAATAGCTGGATCTCAAATAGTCCCGGTGACCTGCTTCCTTTCAAATAAAATCAAAGGCACCTCAAAACAAGAGAGATGTGGAGGAGCTTGAGCCAGTGCAGAGGAGGGCAAGGAAGCTGGGGAAGGGCCTGGAGAACAAATCTGATGAGGAGTGATTGAAGGAGCTGGGGATGGTTAGTGTGAAACAGAGGAGGCTGAGGGCAGACCTCATGGCTGTCTACAGCTATCTGAAAGGAGGTTGTGGAGAGGTTGGTGCTGGTCTCTTCTCACAGGTCATTAGTGATAGAACAAGAGGGAATGGCCTCAAGCTGCCACTGGGTAGCTTTAGACTGGACATTAGGAAACATTTTTTGGTGGATAGAGTGGTCAGGCATTGGAATGAGCTGCCCAGGGCAGTGGTGGAGTCCCCAATCCTCGATGTGTTTCAAGGTGGTTCGGCTGTGGTGCTTGGGGATATGGTTTAGGGTGCACCTTGTAGATCCTTGTAGGAATATGAGTTCGACTTGGTGATCTGGGGCCCTCAATTTAAGAAAGATACTGAATCTGTCCAGAGAAGGGCACCAAGGCTGGTGAGGGTCCTGGAGCACAGCCCTGTGAGGAGAGGCTAAGGGAGTGGGGGTGTGCAGCCTGCAGAAGAGGAGGCTCAGGGCAGACCTCATTGCTGTCTACGGCTACCTGAAAGGAGGTTGTAGCCAGGTGGGGTTGGTCTCTTCTGCCAGGCACCCAGGGACAGAACAAGAGGACCTCAGGCTGTGCCAGGGCAGGTTCAGGCTGGATGTTAGGAAGAAGTTCTTCCCAGCAAGAGTGATTGGCATTGGGATGGGTCGCCCAGGGAAGAGGACTCCACTGCCTCCCTGGAGGTGTTTAAAAGGAGGCTGGACGAGGCACTTAGTGCCATGGCTTAGTTAATTAGAAGGTGTTAGGTGATAGGTTGGACTCAATGATCTCAGAGGTCTTGTCCAACCTGGTTAATTCTGTGCTTCTGTGCTGCTGAGAAGCTTTTCCAGCCAGAATGTTTCTGTGATTCTTAACACCTAGTTAGCAGTGGCATAAGATGTTTCATGTTCTGGGGGCTACAGCACTGTTTGGCTGCTGTGGTTGGTTGGTTAATTTATAATTAGGTAACAACTGTATACAGAAAGGTAATAGAGATGTAGTAAATGTATTAGTTAGCTGAATGAAGGATTGAGGCATTAAACCATCCTACTTTCCAGGTCACTGCTTTGTGCTTGTGTAGGAAGTCCTCAAGGATTGGAAGAAGCCAATGCTTTCAGTTGGCACTTATTTGACTTGCTCTGAGAGGGATTCTTACATTTAATTCACTGAACCCATTGGTTCTGAGGCATTTTGGAGCCTTGTCTGTGTGACTGGTGCTTGTGCTCATAACAGGCAGTCCCAGAGCTGAATGAATTTACAACCTTGCAGAAAGCTTTCATCTCCTCTTGCAAGAAGTGGCATTTTCTACAATTTAGCTGTATCCAACTCCATCTAAGTGAGCTCAGACACCATCTGGTCTCCACTAGGGGCCCTTTTGCTACCTTAATCTTACCATTTGTTTTAGGTGTTGGATGTGCTCTTTGGTGTTGTAGCTTGGTCTGATGAGTCCCTAGCTAGGGAAGCTGCACACTGGAGGTTTTGAAGGGAAGAAGAGTTGGGTGGTGGAGATTGGCTTCTTTCCTTTTTGGAAAAAAAATGGCCTACACTTTGGCTGCAATAAGTCCATGCAGCTACAGACTGGGGGATGAGTGGCTGGAGAGCAGCCTGGCAGAGAGGAGCCCTGGCAGTGCTGGGTGACAGCTGGCTGGGCATGAGCCAGCAGTGTGCCCAGGTGGCACAGAAGGCCGATGGCATCTTGGCCTATATCAGGACTGGTGTGGCCAACAGCACCAGGGCTGTCATTCTGCCCTGGACTGGCACTGGGGAGGCCTCACCTCCAGCTCTGTGTGCAGCTCTGGGCCCTCACTGCAAGAGAGATATTGAGGGGCTGGAGCAGGGCCAGAGGAGAGCAACGAGAGTGGGAAAGGGACTGGAGGGGAAGGCTGCTGAGGAGAGGCTGAGGGAGCTGGGCTGGGGTAGCCTGAAGGAGAGGAGACTCAGGGGGGACCTTAGCACACTCTACAGCTACCTGAAGGGAAGGTGTAGTCAGGTGGGGGTCAGGCTCTGCTGCCAGGCAACTTGTGACAGGATGAGAGGGCATGGCCTGAAGCTGTGTCAGGGGAGGGTTAGGTTGGATGCTAGGAAGCACTTTCTGATGGAAGGGGAATTAGAGACTGGAATGCACTGCCCAGGGAGGTGGTGGAGTCTCTGTGCCTGGAGGTGTTTAAGGCAAGCTTGGCTGTGGCACTTAGTGCCATGGTCTGGTTGCTGTGGTGGTGTTAGGTCCTAGGCTGGACTGGATGATCTTAGAGCTCTGTTCCAGCTTCGTTACAGTTTCAGTGATTCTGTGATAAGCATCTCTGGTTTCTCTGTAACATGTTTGGCTGGCATATAAAGCTGGACTATTCTTTTTTTTCAGTGAGACAGTGGCTCTGCATACAACAAAGGCAAATAACCAGTTTCCTCACCAAAGCACGCACTGTGAACTCCTTTCTAAGAGCATGGATCACTTGCTCGTTGCTCTTTGATGAAAGAGTCAGAAGCAGCATCTCACAGCTTTGTGCATAGTGTATGGACATAGGGATTGAACACCAATGTCTCCTAGGGTGACTGTGAAACTAGGGGATCCTGAGACCACTCCTTGCTGAACCTCTCTGCTCTCAGTGCTGTTTTGCTGCTTCTTGATCCTGAGCCTGAGATTCTGATTCAACCTACTAAGTGAGAATTTGTTTTGGCAGTCACTCTCTTCAATTTCACCTGTCTTGCAGTTCTTTTCTTAGTGCATCTTGCAGTGTTCATTCTGTCCTTTTCAACTTTTTCTCCGTTCTTGAAGGTTGCCACATCACTTTTGTCTTCCTTTCTGGCTACATGACTGGCCCATTGCCGCTTCTTACCATGATGGTCATGGCTTCCTCTTCTGGAAAATTGTTATGCTCCACATTTTATTTACTGCAGATTGAATGATCCATAAAGATTTAGGAAGTCATGGGCTGATTGGTGTGATTTTTTTAGTAGTACTACATACAGCCCCACCTACATTCTTCTTTTCTTATTTAAGAGGGATGGGGATCTGCTGAAGAAAGTCCAGCAGAGGGCTATGAGGATGATGAGGGAGCACTGCCTGATAAGGAGAGGCTGAGGGACCTGGGGCTAGGTAGTCTGAAGAAGTCTGAGAAGGAATTTAATAAATGTTTATAAATATCTGAGGGCTGGGGGGCAGGAGCAGGGTGGGGCGGGGCAGGGACAGCCTCTGCTCACTTGCTCCCTGGGATAGGACAAGGAGCAATGGATGGAAGCTGCAGCACAGGAGGTTCCACTGCAACACAAGGGGGAACTTCTTGACTGTAAGGGTCCCAGAGCACTGGCACAGGCTGCCCAGAGAGGTTGTGGAGTCTCCTCTGGAGCCTTTCAAGGCCATTCTGGATGTGTTCCTGTGTGACCTGAGCTAGATCGTATGGTCCTGCTCTGGCAGTGGGGTTGGACTGGATGATGTCTTTGGGTCACTTACACCCCTGACATCCTGTGAGCTAAGCCTGTGATCCTGTAAGGAACAATGATGGCTGGACTTCTGAGACAGCTCGTGGGTCCCAGCAATGTGGGGACAGGGAGGGTTTGGGCTTTAGCAATCCCTAGACTGTGACTGCTATTACCAGGCAGCCTGTCCAGTTTCCTTGCTGCCATCTACTGCAACTAGAGCTGTCCACCTCACTGAGCAGATCAGTGGGAAGCACAGCTTTGCAAATGAGATCTGAAATGCCACAATAGCACTGAAAATACTAACAAAAATTGCCCCCTCTGTCACCGCACATCCCAGCACGTCTGTTTGCTTGGTTTGGTACTTACAGCTCAGCTGCCTTTGTAGCTTTAGCCATCCCAACTAACACATTTTCTATGGCTGTTTAATTCTTTCTCTGCTGTTGTTTCCTTTGGAATGTGTCTCTGATACAGCCCTGCCTGATATCTCTCTGAGCAGTAACTCCTGAACGTGTTTTGCTTTTCTGTGTTCTCTTTAATAAAAAAAAAATATAAAACAAAAAAAAAAAAAAACCAAAACAAAAAAAAAAGGATGCTGTTTCTTTATGATAATCAAAACTTCTGTATGTATTTCAGGAAACTCCTATGGTTTAAATTGTTTTTTTGGGTTTTTTTTTGGCAGGAGGGGGGAAGAGGTTTTTTTCATTGTAAATTTTTTTTTTTTTTTCATTGTAAATATTTTTCATTTTAAACCTTTTTTTCATCACAAACCTTTTTTTCATCGCTTGAAGACTTTACTTGACAGGATGTTGCATGCTAAGCTTGTTTGAAAAAATATTTATTACCAAACATCACCACCCCACTCCCCGCAAAAAAAAACCAAAGAAACACCAAAACCAAACAACAACAACAAAACCCCAAAAACTTCCCAAACTATTTTCTAGCACTGGTTAAATGCTTTTCAAATTGCAAGGCTCACTAAACACTGTTGGTCAGAAAACGAACCACATTTATTCCTGTAACTAATACAGCATTTACTCATAGAATAAAAGTCCCACAGCTAGCTTTGATGTGCTCCCTATAGGAGTGACTGGGAAGCAATGAAATATGAGAATTTCTGTAGTGGCCTGCATGACCAACTCTTATTTTGCCCACGTTTTATTTTGCGTTTGTATAATTTTACAGCTGTTTTAAAAAATGTCTTTTCCCCTTCCCCTCTTAAAGGTAGAGACCTGTGGGTTCTTGTTCTGGGAAGGTTTCCAACCCAACATAAGATTGGCATCCCAGAGTTCAAGTATGTTGCTAATATGCATGGGGATGAGGTAGGTTTCAACTTTTGCAATGTCTTTTATACCAAATACACTTAACCACGGGTTTAGAGTGAACTTCTTTCAAGCATGTGCTACTTATTATTGAGGTTTGTCATACCTCAGAGAGGCCCTAATGTGTGTGTATTTTAGAGGGGTTTAAAGAATTAACTTCCCCTGTTTTGGAGGAAGGGTTTGTTATGGGTTTAGGAGGCTTTGCATCAAGGTGAGGGATCCTCCATTCTTACCTGTAAGATGTCTCTGAAGTAGAGAGCTTCTCTATGTGAGTAAACCCAGAGACTTCCCTGGCAGTGAGTCAAACACAGTAGTTTGCTTGTACATTGTTACTAAGCTTGAAGTTTGGTTTTTGGGGTTTTTTTTTTCTTGTAAGGTTGGAAGGGACCTCAAGGATCATCTAGTTCCAACCCCCTGCCATAAGCAGGGACACCTCCCAGTAGTACAGGTTACTCAAGACCTCGTCCAATCTGGCCTTGAACACCTCCAGGGAGCAAGCATCCACAACCTCCCTGGGCAACCTGTTCCAGTGTCTCACCACATGTATGACAGATGGGATGCATTTTTAAAGTTCTAAGATTGAAGAATAATTGCTGTCAAGCATCAAATTACTTAGTTTAGGAAGAAAATGCCTCTTGGGAACCTTTAAGCTAGGAATATCTTGATTGGCCTTAGATAACAAAGGAGTAGAAAACAGAAAGCAATTCCAGGATTAATTTGCTCTGGAATTTAATGTCCATTTATTAATGATAAAAGAGGAAGTGGTGATTATGAATCTTCCTGGCGTAGCACATGAATCCGGAACAGAAAGGATTCACTCAATTCTGTAATATTGCTTTCCATTTTCCTTATTCTTTAGCTTTATCTGCTTATATCAGTCACAGAATCATTTAGTCTGGAAAAGACTTCTAAGGTCATCGAGTCCAACCATTAACCTCAAACTACCAACTCCAATGCTGAACCCTGTCCCTCAGCACCACATCTACAAGTCTTTTAAATACCTCCAGGGATGATTTATTCAACCACTTCCCTGGGCAGATGTTCAGGATTAGGTTAAACTAAACAATACATTCCTATGCAGACTTTCATATGAAAGGCAAAGAATTCAACAGTGATGGCAAATTTTTAAATAAATAAATAAATGCACTGGACAGAATTCCCAACACTAAGAAAGTCAGTTAGAGCAGGAGGTGTATCCTATGTGAAGCATAACTTACCACAAGCTGTTGCTGTTACCGGTGTGTGTGTGAGCACTTGCATGCCTACAGGCGCTTGTGACATTACATGCCAAGAATTTTCCTCAGCTTAGACTAGTTTTGCCTTGTTTGACAGTGGCTATGCTTAATGACTCTGTTGGGAGCCTGGCTGCTTGTGTGGGAGGAAGCTGATTCATCATTTCAAATGAGTACTTGTGTTACTGGATGCCCAAGATAGGGTTTGCAGCTCCTAAAACCCCTAGTGTGTGTCAGCAGAGTAGTCAAGGGTACCTAGGAACTGAGGCTTGGTATGACAGTCCCTGTAGGCTGGTGAATTGCAAACCTATGGCTACAGATAACCCAGCTGTGGTGGGGAAGAGATGGAAGGCAGGATATGATCTCATTCAGGATGGCCTGGCTCTCAAACAGAGGGCTTGTGGAGTCTCCCTCTCTAGAGATACTCAAACCCTGCCTGGATACATTCCTGTGTGATCTGCTCTAGGTGATGCTTCTCTGGCAGGGGGATTGGACTGGGTGAGCTTTGGAGGTCCCTTCCAATCCCTGACATTTTGTGATTCAATCTAATATTGCTGGACAGCAGAAGGCCTGTTGAGACATCCACAAGGAAACACTCCTGCCATTGTCACTGCTCAGCTGGGTATGCCCAAGAAGCTTTGACTATGGAGATGTGCACAGTTTGCATACCCATAGAGTCAGGAATTGCTGGAGAGCAGGAAACATGGATCACTGCCTAGGATTTCAGGATTCTGTGATTTAAATTTTTATATTAATTATGAAGAAATGAGGCAAGAATATTTTTTTTTCTTTTACTTGCCTTTTTTTAAGCATCTGATACTGTGTCTAAGTTTGAGTAAGGTTGATTCTTGAGCTGCCCGAGTACCATACAGCACTAAGTGCCATGTTACATCCTGGCTTGTTCATTAGACCAAGCATGCACCTACAGAAGATTCTGGAAATAAAACTGTTCCTCCTTTTCAGGGCCTTATAATGATCTTTACCTTATGTTTGGGGGTTTTGTCTTCTTTTTTGTTTGTTTGGTTGGTTTTGGTTATTTTTTTGGGGGGGGAGATGGGTTACTTTGGGAATTTTTTGCTTGTGTTTTGTGTTGGGGTTTTTTTTGTTGGGGTTTTTTGTGTGTGTGGTGTTTTGGGTTGTTGGTGGGTTTTTTTTTTTCCTTGGATGTAGCACGTAGTTGGTGTTTGTTTTTCCTATCTGACCATAAATGTGTTTCAGATGGCAGGAAATGAATTCCTTATATAAAGAAGTATTGGAGAACTTGGCTCTCTTTTCCCATAATCTAAGATTCTGCTGGTCTAGTCACTGGGGAAAGATTCAGCTACCCTTATATTAAGCAGATAAGCTTTGCACTGACTGTACAACAGGCTTCAACTTGTGTTCTGTAGGTCTTTCCTAACTTCACATTGCAGGATTATGACGTCATTCATCTAGTTAGCTTTCTTGTACTACAGTGATTCTTCCCATAAATCATACAAAGTGAGCAAAGTTCTGTTCTCAGGTGTAACAGGGTGATGCTGCCCTTCTAACCTGTCATGATCAGACAAATTACTTCTTTTTTTTTTTGACTCCTAAAATCTAAGAGCTGAGAGGGAGCTTGAATTGCTTGTGTGCAGACTGCTCAAAATATGCTGTTGGAAGAAAAATGTAGGTTATTTGGAAAGCTGCCCAGCAAGGAAGGTCTAATAAAATAATGTTGGGTAGACAATACTAGAAAGGGAGTTTTGTTTTGCAGTTTTTTTGTTGTTTTTTTTTCTTCCAAACTAGAAAGACTTCCTTTTCTTTAAGGTTGATTTTAATACTGTAAGACCTGACCAGCCAAATTCTAAATGCTTTTATTTTGTGATGACTGTTTCCAAACAGAGTGAACTTTTGCCCTAGACTAGGATCTTAGGATCTTAGAATTTTAGGATCTATATTAGAATCTTAGAATCTATCTTAGAATCTTAGCTTCATTCCCCCTAGTCCTGTCACTACCTGACACCCTAAAAAGTCCCTCCCCAGCTTTTTTGTAGGCCCCCTTCAGATATTGGAAGGCCAGAATAAGGTCACCTGGGAGCCTCCTCTTCTCCAGACTGAACAGTTCCAACTCCTTCAGTCTGTCCTCGTAAGAGAGGTGCTCCAGCCCTCTGAGCATCCTCGTGGCCCTTCTCTGGACACGCTCCAGCATGTCCAGATCTTTCTTGTAATAGTGGCTCCAGAACTGGATGCAGTACTCCAGGTGGGGTCTCACCAGAGCAGTGCAGAGGGGGAGAATCACCTCCCTTGCCCTGCTGCCCAGGATCTGGTTGGCTCTCTTGGCTGCAAGTGCACACTCCTGGGTCATGTTGAGCTTCTCATTCACCAGGACCCCCAAGTCCCTCTCCTCAGGGTTGCTCTCCAGCCAGGCACTGCCCAACCTGTATTTGTGCTTGGGATTACCTTGACCCAGACCTTGCACTTGGTCTTGTTGAACCTCATGAGGTTGGCTTGTGCCCACCTCTCCAGCCTGTCCAGGTCCCTCTGGATGGATCCCTTCCCTCCAGCATGTCTGCTACACCACACAGCTTGGTGTCATCAGCAAACTTGTTGAGGCTGCACTCAATGCCTCTGTCCATGTCACCAACAAAGATGCTGAACAAGACTGGTCCCCAGAGAGATTCCCAGAGGTGGACTGCTCCCATGCTTTGTGTGTCTCTGTGAAGATGGACACCATTTTTTTAGCAGTACTTTTTTGTTTAATCCCAGGCAGATTAAAATGGATTAAAAATATTTAGTTGAGTCACTTGCAGCTATGTGAGACATTGATGAAAGTGGACTCCACAAATGTATAAGCCTGTGAAGCATTTGTCAAGTCTGCACTGAGGAAGATGAGGGAGAAGTTGGCTGCTGTGCAAGTGCAGCTCTCGAGTCTGAATTAAGGAGCAGCATCTCTTGTCCTCGGCTTCAAAGATCTTCTCCTCCTCCTCCTTAGTGTGTACACTCACATGTTCCTCTCTGGGAAAGAGCTCATTCCACTTAACATCAACCGCAACCAAGTCCCCCAAATACTCCTAAGCCATAAATGGAGCAGAATACACAATCTGACCAGCGGTGCAATGCTATGATTCTAAATGTGGCATTTAAGTGGTAAACCAGGATGGACCATGGGAGGTGGTGGATTCACCAACCCTGGATGTGTTTAAAGGTTGTTTGGCTGTGGTGCTCGGGAATATGGTTTAGGGTGAACCTTGTACAGTAGGGTTCTAGGTTGGACTTGTTGATCCTGAGGGGCTTCTCCAACCTGAATGTTTTCTGTGATTTTTCTGCTGCAAACCCACTTCCTTAGGCAGGGTTGTGCCTGCTATACTGCACTAGGTCTATAGAGCAGCCAGATCAAGGAGGCTGGCAAGAACTTGCTTCTCTGAAACAGGTCCTACTTGATAGTTTGGATCTTCCTTTCAACATAGTTCAACTTAAAAAAAAAAAAAAACAAACCAAACAAACCAAAACCAAACCGTGTCATGTTTAAGGAAGCAATTTTAGTCATGAAATGGGCAGAGTCCCCTGCTCAGAGGTCTCTGTCATGTGGCAACAAAAGAAGTTGTAAAAGAAGTTGTAAAAGCAGAGGTGCTGCAGTGAAGTGTCACAAGGCAGGTGTGCAATTGGAGCTAACCTCAATCTTTTAAGTACTTCTTTTAAGGACTTCTTGAGTAAGCCCTGCTGTAGGTGAGCAGGCTGCTGACGCAGCCATACCAGAGGCAATAGTCAGCGAGTTGAAGTGTGTGTAGACAGAAAGGGCAGTCACACCCTCTGCCTCAGTGTGCTTCCAGACCTTGACACACACGAGGCTCTGCCAGGGGATCCCTGAAAGCCTTTCCTGCTGACACTTTTCCTCTGGGGCACACAAGGAAACTGATAGCTGAAGATGCACAGAGAGAAACTTCTAGTATCTGAAGGGGGCCTACAAAAAAGCTGGGGAGGGACTTTTTAGGCTGTCAGGTAGTGACAGGACTGGGGGGAATGGAGCAAAGCTGAAGGTGGGGAGATTCAGACTGGATGTGAGGAGGAAGTTCTTCACTATGAGAGTGGTGAGAGCCTGGAATGGATTGCCCAGGGAGGTGGTTGAGGCCCCATCCCTGGAGGTGTTTAAGGCCAGGCTGATCTAGGGTAGGGTGTCCCTGCCCATGGCAGGGGGGTTGGAACTAGCTGATCCTCGTGGTCCCTTCCAACCCTGACTGATTCTATGAGACACTTTCCCAGTTTCTCGAGAGAGGAGTCCAGTCTTGTCTGTGTTTAGCCCTCTCTGTGGTAGGTTCATTCTTGCTGCTTCCAAGTCTGTTTGCATTATCTGTCATGCCCAGGGTCATGATTTGGCTGACTTCTCTTCTTTTGCTTCTTACTCCCTGTGCTTCCCAAGATGTCTGTCACTCAGAGCTGGACCTGAGCTGCCTGTACAAGACAGGTTCTGCTACACCCCTTCTTAGATTTCACAGAGTAAATTTACCAAACCTGCAGAGCAGTCTGCTTTCAGGTACTCAGGTGCTGTTCTGAAACCTGCTGGCAATGCAGGAGATTAGGTGTGTTCTCCCTCCCCCTTCTCAAAACCCATTTGCTGTAAACCCACTTACTTACTGGCACAAGATATACATTTGTGTAATGCAGCTGCCCCTGGCAGGTCACTGGATGGTGGCTTGCAGGAAACCAGTGGGACCTGACAGCAGAAGTTGAGAAGCTTAGGAACAAGTCAGCTGGAGGGCAGGGTGTGAGAAGGAAAGATATGGATGTGCTGGAGCATGTCCAAAGAAGGGTCACGATGATGATCAGGGTGCTGGAGCTGCTCTTCTATGGAGACAGGCTGAGAGTTGAGGCCATTCAGTCTTGAGAAGAGAAGGTTCCCAGGAGACCTTATTGTGGCCTTCCAGTATCTGAAGGAGGCTACAAGAAAGCTGGGGAGAGACTTTTTAGGGTGTCAGGAAGTGATAGGACTGGGGGGAATGGAGGAAAATTAGAAGTGGGTAGATTGAGATTGGATGATAGGAAGAAGTTCTTCAGCATAAGGGTGGTAAGATACTGGAGCAGGTTTCCCAAGTTGGTGGTGGAAGCCTCATCCCTGGATGGTTTTAAGGCCAGGCTGGATGAGGCTCTTGCCAGCCCGATCTAGTGTGAGGTGTCTTTGCCTACTGCAGGGGGGTTGGAACTAGATGATTCTTGAGGTCCTTTCCAACCCTGACAGCTCTGTGATTCTGTGAAGATCATTCTTTTCCCCTGCACAAATGGCATGGCAGAATTGATTGAGTGCCAGCTTGGACACTGTGGCTGCCTTCAAGTATGGCACTTAAACAATTCTGCTAAGAATCACACCATTTTAGTAGTTTCTCCTGTGATAAACAGCAATGCCAGCTAACTGGCAAGACATGGTTTGCTCCCATCCTGAACAGCAGCTACACTCAGCCCTCCTCGCTCTGTCATGTACCAGCCCAGCTCCTGCAGGCAGAGCTCCTGCTGGCTGATAGCCCTGTTCCTGAACACCCAAAGCAGGATTTACCACTGAAAATGTACCAATATGAAAATTCACCATGGTATTTGTGCAGATAGCAGCTGTGGAGAAGCATTCCTTTTTCCCCTGCCTGATTTCACCTCCCTCTCACCTTAGCCTGAACAAGTCTGAAAGCAGGAAGAAGTTTATCTGCGATGCCAGGTTCACTCAGCAGTGCCACTCCCAGGTTCCTCACTTAGAATAGAGAACCAATTTTTTACAATATTCTCATTTTAGTGGTGCAAGACTCATTCGGAATGATAGATGCTGTAGCTCTGTTCCGTCAGAGCCCTGGCACAGGCTGCCCAGAGAGGTTGTGGAGTCTCCTTCTCTGGAGACTTCCCAAACCCGCCTGGATGCGTTCCTGAGCGAGCTACCCTAGGGGATCCTGTCTTGCCAGGGAGGTTGGACTGGATGATCTCTGGAGGTCCCTTCCAACCTCTAAAGTTCTGTGATGCTGTGAAGTAGAGCTTGCAGTGATTTAGCAGGCTTGGTTCTTGGAGATAAAGTGGAGCTAAATTATCTCCAGAGTACATCTTGTTGCAAGTCTTGATTTGTTCCCATCCCAACCAGGGCTTAGGAACCCTACAGCACCCTTGAGGCACAGGTCACAATGCTACAGAAGATGCTCCTAGAAAGTAAGGTCCAGTGAATGAACACTGCTAATTGGTTTCTGGGGCAGAACAGGATTGTTCTTAACTTGCTGGAACTTGCCACTCTTTTGCTTGCAATCTGATAGACCAGATGAAAGGGAGATGTCCTGCCAGCTTTCACAACCTATACAAACCTACAGGAAGAAAAATGTGGTTTGCTTGCTCTCTGCCACTGCCTTTCCTTCATCCAAAAGCTCCAGAGAAGTGTCCTTCCAGCTGTTTTTCTAAGGGCTTCTTTACATCTACCTGCTTGAATTCCTCAGTGCTTGTGCTCATGACATTAAAACAAAGCAAAGCAACAGAGAATATAACAGAAGTGTCTGTGGGGCCTCTCTTGATGCTGTGTTCAAGTCGACTTCCTATGAAGGGGAATACAAGAGAGATGCATCTGGAGAAGAGAAGACTAAGAGGAGATTTAATAAATGTTTATAAATATCTGAGGGCTGGGGGGCAGGAGTTGGGGGCAGGGCCAGCCTTTGCTCACTTGCTCCCTGGGATAGGACAAGGAGCAATGGATGGAAGCTGCAGCACAGGAGGTTCCAGTGCAACACAAGGGGGAACTTCTTAAGTGTAAGGGAGCCCTGGCACAGGCTGCCCAGAGAGGTTGTGGAGTCTCCTTCTCTGGAGCCTTTCCAGCCCTGTCTGGATGTGTTCCTGTGTGACCTGTGCTAGAGTCTGTGGTCCTGCTCTGGCAGGAGGGTTGGATTCAATAATGTCTTATGGTCCCTCCCTACTCCTGACAGCCTGTGAACATGTGATGTGGAGGTGCTGAAGCAGGTCCAGAGGAGGGGAAGGAAGCTGGGAAAGGGCCTTGAGAATAATTTTTTTAAGGAGCAACTGAAGGAGCTGGGGATGGTTAGTGTGAAACAGAGGAGGCTGAGGGCAGACCTCATTGCTGTCTACAGCTACCTGAAAGGACATTGTGGAGAGGCTGCTGCTGGTCTCTTCTCACAGGTAATTGGAGACAGAACAAGGAGGAATGGCCTCAAGATGAGACTGGGTAGATTTAGATTGGACTTTAGGAAAAAGTTTTTCATGTTTCAGTTTTTCATGGAGAGAGTGGTCAGGGACTGCAATGAGCTGCCCAGGGAGGTGGTGGAGTCCCCCACCATGGATGTGTTTAAGGGTTGTTTGGTTGTGGTGCTTAGGGCTATGGTTTAAGGTGAGTCTTGTAGAGTAGGATTCTAGGTTGGACTTGATGACTGAGGGGCTTTGCCAACCTGGATGATTCTGTGGGATCAGCAAGAAAAAAAAAATCATGTTCCACAGCACCATGGTGGTGCCACGTTGGGGACCCAGGATCCCTGGGGGCATCAGCACAGAGCTGAGTCTGCAGAGCAGCTGAGGTTATGCAGTGCTGCATTTCTAGGCCCACATGGTCCTCAGGCAGCTGGCACAGTTTTAGGTTTTGATAAGGAGATGCAGGGTTTAAACCTATGCAGGGTTTAAGCAGTGCCACTGACACAGTCACTTTCCTGTCACAGAAAAAGCTCTGCTTGGTCTAGGTTTAAAACCCTTGTGAAAACCCTCCAGTAACTCCTGTCGTCTAGCAAATTACTTTATGGGAGAGCATAAAACTGTGTTGACCAGAATCTAGAATCATAGAATGGTCTGGTTGGAAAAGATGTCCAAAGGTCATCTAGTCCAGCCCCGAAATGGGTGTCTGTGTAATCACAGAATCACAGAATGTCAGGAGCTGGAAGGGGTCTTGAAAGATCATCTACTCCAATGCCCTGCCAGAGCAGGAGCACCTACAACAGATCACACAGGAACACATCCAAGGAGGTTTTGAGTATCTCCAGAGAGGGAGACTCCACAACTCCCCTAGGCAGCCTGGTCCAGGGTTCTGCCACTCTCACATGGAAAAAGTTTTTCCTTATATTCACCCTCACAGGAAAAAAAATTTCTCCTCATGTTTCCATGGAACTTCCTATGCCTCAACTCCCACCCATTGCCCCTTGGCCTGACACTGGGCATCACCCCACAGAGCCTGGCTCCAGCCTCCTGGCACTCACCTTTACATCTTTATAACCATTCATGAAGTCAGCCCTCAGGCTCCTCCTCTCCCAGCAGCACAGCCCCAGCTCCCTCAGGCTCTCCTCCTAAGGAAGAGATTCCACTTCCCTCAGCATCTTTGTGGCTCTGTGCTGGACTCTTTCAAGCAATTCCCTGAGGTTCTTCTTGAACTGAGGGGCCCAGAACTGGATGCAGTACTCCAGATGTGGCCTCAGCAGGGCAGAGTAGAAGAGCAGGAGAACCACAACCCTTCTAATCCACCCCAGAATGGCATTGGCCCTCCTGGCCACCAGAGCACATTGCTGGCTCATGGTCAACCTCCCATCCACTAGGACCCCCAGATCCAGTAAGAAAAAGCTGCAAGTGCAAGAGTGGTTTCGGTTTTTTTTTACTAGCGTCGATGCTCTTCTATAGCAGACTTAAAATCCAATCTGTGCTTCTTCATGCAGACTGTTGGGAGGGAAATCCTGCTGCATTTGATAGACTTCCTGGTGAGCAGCTATAGACGTGACCCAGTTGTTACCAGGTTACTCAATAACACCCGGATCCATATCATGCCGACAATGAATCCTGATGGATTTGAAGCAACCAAAGTGCCTGATTGTTATTACACACGAGGAAGGTAAGGGTGGCTTAGGAGGGTGGCAGCAGGTAAAGGAAATGGGTGGGGGTTAATAATGGGAGATAACCAAGACACTGAATCATACTTGGTAGAGAGGACAGCCTAGGGGATGTGTTAGGGCTAATTTTGGCTGTTACAGCATAGAGTTTTTGGAAGGCTGAGTCAGACTGGTGTTTATATGTGGTGCATCTGAAGAAAATTGGTCAGAACGGTCTAATGACCTAAGCTTTGAGGCAGGAGACCCAGACTGCAAATAGAAGCACAATTACCTATTTAGACCTTTAGGATACTACTAACAAAAGGAAGGAAAACCCCACCCACAAGGATCTATTTCAACTGGAGAGCCCTGTAACTCTTCTTAATGAGAAAGAGGTGTGTCTGAGCTTGGTGAATGGACCTCTACAAATGTGCTTCAAGATCAGGTTGAGTGCAGATTTAGTAAGAGGGAGGAGTTAGCAAGCAGGACCAGCTGTAATAGATGCTGTGCTAATAGTAGTGCTACCCAAAAAAGGCAGAAGGAAATATAACCTAGCATTGCATCCTGTGCTGCTTTTGCATTCCTTAATCTAACTCTTGCAGAGACCAAAAAGGGGAGGAGAAGTTTAACAAGCTAGAAGAGGGAGAGCGAGAGAACGGGAAGAAACACCAGAGGGACAAAATTGGAATAGGCAGAAACAGCAAACTCATGAGCTAGAAGTTTCCTTCACTCACTGGCCAGGGCAGCCTCAGAAGGGAGTGAACAGGTAGCTTTAGTTCCTGGGGTGACCAGCATATGTCTTCCTTTTTCTTAGGAGACAAATTTACTCCTCAGCAAATAGATGAGACTTTTATGGAGGGTGGTGTTTCTCATCCCCTCACTGTCAAATACACAGTTTAACTGAATTTAAAATACTCCCTCTGCTGATCTGAGAGGAGAAAGAGGAAAACATCTGCACAGGCTGGACTCCTATGTACAGGGAGAAGAGAACACATCCCATGTTTGAGTCACTCTCTGCTCATTGTCCACAGTGGCAGCAGTACAAGGGACACAGCCATCCAGTAGTCACTTTCATCTCTTATACAAGTGAGAAAACCACAGAAAGACAAGACAGACAACATCCTTTTTATCTGGCTTAGGACTTTCTAGCTCGTGTAGGTGGGGGCATGTTATATGCATGTTGAATATTATTTGCTTTTTCTACCTGGAATACCACAGAATTGTCTTACTGTATCCTCTGGGAATTGCAGTGCTGCTAGAAAGTGAGCAGACGTCCATCTCCTCAGTGCTTGAGCTGGCCATGAGCAGACTGTGAGCTTGCAGCACAGAGGGCAAATCACAGCCTAGGCTGCATCCAAAGCAGCATCGCCAGCAGATCCAGAGAGGTGATTCTGCCACTTTGCTCTGCTGAGACCTCACTTGCAGTGCTGCATCCAGCTCTGGAGCCCTCAGTATAGGAAGGACATGGAGCTGATGGAGCAGGTCCAAAGCAGGGCCATGAAAATGGTCAGGGAGTTGGAGCAGCTCTGCTGCAAAGCCAGGCTAAGGGAGCTGGGGGTCTTCAGCCTGGAGAAGAGGAGGCTCTGGGGAGACCTCAGAGCAGCCTGCCAGTACCTGAAGGGGGCTACAAGAAGGCTGCAGAGAGACTGTTTGCAAAGGGCCGCAGGGACAGGATGAAGAAAATGGCTTCAAACTAGAGCAAAGCAGATTGAGATTGGATGTTAGGAACAGATTCTGCACCATGAGGGTGGTGGAACACTGCAACAGGTTGCCCAGGGAGGTGGTTGGGTGCTGGAGATATTGAAGTTGAGGCTGGACAGGGCTGTGGGCAACGTGAATTAGTTGAGGATGTCCCTGCTGAGTGCAGAGGGGGTTGGACTGGATGAGCTTTGGAGGTCTCTTTCAACCCAAACCATTCTGTGATTTGCAGTGGTGACCTTGCCTGTTCCCACTAGCATGCCACAGACCTTGAGTGCTGGGAGGCTGGCCACATGGAAGTGCTTATAGGCACAACAGTCACTGGAATGCCTTCTCTCTTCCCAAGGTACAACAAGAATGGAGAAGACCTGAACCGAAACTTTCCTGATGCCTTTGAGAATAACAATGCTGACATTCAGCCAGAGACTCAAGCAGTCATCAACTGGATAAAAAATGAAACCTTTGTTCTTTCAGCAAATTTGCACGGGGGTGCCCTGGTTGCCAGTTACACCTTTGACAATGGTAACTCAGGTGAGCAAGCAGTAAAGTCTCTTCTCCACAGCTGATTTGCTTTAAGAGCATTAGCTATGCAAAAGCAACATTTATAAAGGAGTTCTGCAAGGTTTTTCCAGGTTTTGAGTTGGGATAGGCAGACTTTGACAAGCCCCATCAAAAGGGGCTTGTCAAATTCTGGAGGGAAGGAATCCATCCAGAGGGACCTTGACAGGCTGCAGAGGTGGGGCCAAGCCAACCTCATGAAGTTCAGCAAGACCAAGTGCAAGGTCCTGCCCCTGGTTATCCTATCCCCTGCCACCGATACAGGCTGGGCAGGGACTGACTTGAGAGCAGCTCTGGGGAGAGGGACCTGGGTGTGCTGGTGGAGGAGAAGCTTAGCATGAGCCAGCAGTGTGCTCTTGCAGCCCAGAGAGCCAACCAGATCCTGGGCAGCAGGGCAAGGGAGGTGATTCTCCCCCTCTGCACTGCTCTGGCGAGACCCCACCTGGAGTGCTGCATCCAGTTCTAGAGCCACTGTTATAGGGAAGATCTGGAAGTGCTGGAAGGTGTCCAGAGAAGGGCCATGAGGATGACCAGAGGGCTGGAGCTGCTCTGCTATGAGGACAGGCTGAGAGAGTTGGGGCTGTTCAGTCTGGAGAAGAGAAGGCTCTGAGAAGACCTTATTGTGGCCTTCCAGTATCTGCAGAAGACTACAAGAAAGCTGGGGAGGGACTTTTTAGGATGTCAGGTAGCGATAGGACTGGGGGGAATGAAGCCAAGCTAGAGGAGGGGAGGTTTAGATTAGAGGTTAGGAAGAAGTTCTCCATCATGAAGGTGGTGAGAGACTGGCACAGGTTGCTCAGGGAGATGGTGGAAGCCTGTGGGGAATTGGTTAGCTGAGAAGGGTCACATAGACATGAAGAAGCTAGCAGAACAGGACCTTGACAAACATCGGACTCAGTTGCTCTGAAGTGCTGATACAGTGTCCTTGGATGCAGCTGTGGTACGATAACAAGATGTTTGTGGGTAGCTAGCTATGAGAAAAACAAGGATGTGTAAGAAACACATTCAGGGACTAGAGGAGTGGCTGACCTATAAAATAATCACCAATGTAGTGCTTGTATTACAGAATATGCATTACCTTATTAAGTAGAGTATATAAGCGTGTAACCTGTCTAATAAAGTTGAAGCTTGAAGCATGAAGCTTGTAAAACACTCATATTGAGTGTCCAAGTCTTCCCTCACCGCAACAGAAGCCTTATCCCTGGATGTTTTTAAGGCCAGGCTGGACGTGACTCTGGGCAGCCTGAGCTAGTGGAAATCATCCCTGCCCATGGCAGGGGGTCAAACTAATTGATCTTCGAGATCCCTTCCAGCCCTGACACTTCTGTGACAGTTCCCTGCCTGGTGCAGCCATCTGGGAGGTGTTTGTCCTGTGCCAGGCAGCACTGCAGTGGCAGTGTCATGGTGGCTGTCTCTGTCCTGCAGTTACCGGCTCTTCACAAGGCTATAGCAGGTCTCCAGATGATGATGTCTTTATTCACCTGGCAAAAACCTATTCTGCCAACCATGCCAGCATGTACAAAGGGACCGGCTGCGACAACAGACAGACCTTCCCAGAGGGCATTACCAATGGCTACTCCTGGTACCAGCTGGAAGGTAAGAAGGGGATCATTTCTTCTGTTGCTTCAGATGGGTTCTCACTTGACAACACTAGAGGCTTGAACTAGATGACCTTTGGAGGTCACTTCCAACCCTGACCATTCTGTGTGCAGCCAAATGCAACCTAGGCCCCTTGAACCGTGCCACCACCTGTTGCTTTCACAGTCTGTGTTCAAAGCCTTAAGAGGCTCTTAGGATGCCTTTGGCAGTGGCAAACGGTGCGACTTGTGAATTTATCTGCCCATATTTATAGTTGGGAGTGCTTGAATGAGTTTAGATCACAAGGATCTACTGGAAAGAGTCCAATGGAGGGCTACAATGATTCTGAAGGGGCTGGAGCACTGCCTGATGAGGAGAGGCTGAAAGACCTGGGGCTGCTTAGTCTGCAGAGGAGAAGGCTGGGAGGGGATCTGATCAATGGATAGAAATAGCTGAGGGCTGGGGGTCAGGAAGGAAGGGACAGGGACAGCCTCTGCTCACTTGTGCCCTGGCATAGGACAAGGGGCAAGGGATGGAAACTGCAGCACAGGAAGTTCCACCTCAACATGAGGAAGAACTTCTTGGCTGTAAGGGTGAGAGAGCCCTGGCATAGGCTGCCCAGAGAGGTTGTGTAGTCTCCTTCTCTGGAGCCTTTCCAGACCTGTCTGGATGTGTTCCTGTGCAACCTGAGCTAGATTCTGTGGTCCTGCTGTGGCAGGGGGGTTGAACTGGAAGATCTGTGGAGGTCTCTTCCAACCCCTAACATCCTGTGCTCCTGTGAGCCTGTAATACCAAGTATCAGTTTGTGGCAGCCACACAAGCCATCACAGAGATGATAATTTTTTGTCATAGGATGACTGTTGTTTGATACTTCCCTCAACTGGTTTCTTACACAGAATCATTCATATCATAGTTTGAAGAGTTTGGTGCTCTCAAATTAGCCTCAGCAGTTTTACCATCATGTAACAGTGATCAGTGACAGAACCCTGGAACGGGCTGCCCAGGAGGGCAACCTGCACTAGATTCTATGGTCCTGCCCTGGCAGGAGGGTTGGACTAGAAGATCTCCAAAGGTCCCTTCCAACCTCTAACAACCTGTGATCCCATGACCCACCCTTCCTCAGCCACAGTATTAATCATTCCCAGAATGCCACCTTGCTGTGGAAAAGAGCACTCTACATGTAACTGGAGTGATTTTCCCATGGGAGGCAGTAAATACAAGTGTGGCACTGATGAATAATTTACCTGATTTACATTTCTTACAGATGTGATGTAAGTGGCAAGAGTTTGACTCCCCTCTTTTTCTTCTAGCTTGAACTCAGTGCTTCTTTGCAGCTGAACACTGCCTTGTTTTATTTGACTTTTAAGGTGGAATGCAGGATTACAACTATGTCTGGGGACAATGTTTTGAAATCACATTGGAGCTGTCGTGCTGTAAATATCCTCCTGAAGACCAGCTGGAGAAGTTCTGGAGAGACAACAAAGCTGCACTGATTGAATACATGAAACAAGTTCATCTAGGTGGGTATGGCAGTGGGGAACAGAGATAAAGCTGAGGCCTGGCTGGTGGGAAAAGCAGGAATTCTTCAACAGCCTTGGGGAATATCAGAGCTCACAGGTGGGGAGCTCTGGCCTGAACTTGGGAGCTCCTGCTTCTGACTAGCAAGTGCTGCAAGGACAGGGGTGGGAACTCACACATGTGGCAGGCATGGGGAATGGGCACTACTACAGTGGGAAAAGGGGCTTAAAATGTGCTGGGGCAGGAACAGGGTGGAGACAGCCTCCTGAGGCCATCCTACCTTATTGTGGCCTTTCAGTATCTTAAGGGGGCCTACAAGAAAGCTGGGGAGGGACTTTTTAGGATGTCAGGAAGCGACAGGACTGGGGGGAATGGAACAAAGCTAGAAATGGGTAGATTCAGACTGGATGGTAGGAAGAAGTTGTTCACCATGAGGGTGGTGAGAGCCTGGAAGGGGTTGCCCAGGGAGGTGGTGGAAGCATCATTCCTGGAGGTGTTTAAGGCCAGGCTGGATGAGGCTGTGGACAGCCTGATCTAGTGTGAGGTGTCCCTGCCCATGGCAGGGGGGTTGGAACTGGATGATCCTTATGGTCCCTTCCAACCCTGACCAATTCTATGATTCTATTCTAAACTATTAATGACAGCAACAAAGGGTTTTGTATTTTCACTTCCTTTAGTAAAGCAGAAGTGATAGAATCAGTGAAACAGCCTCTGAGTTCATCCAGCAACAGCCAGCCTGACTTTCTCACAGAGGGATGCTCACCATGGTTACAGGTTGGGATCTATCTTTGCTCTTCCTTTTTCACAGGTGTCAAGGGTCAAGTTACTGATAAGAATGGGAATCCTATTCCCAATGCCATTGTGGAAGCCAAAGGAAGGCCTCACATCTGCCCCTACAGAACAAATGAACACGGGGAGTACTTCCTTCTCCTTCTGCCCGGGACGTACGTGATCAATGTAAGTGTGCCCCATCCCTGGAAGTTTTTAAGGCCAGGCTGGATGTGGCTCTGAGCAACCTGATCTAGGGTGAGCTGCCCTTGCCAATAGCAAAGGGGTTGGAGCTAGATGATCCTTGAGGTCCCTTCCAACCCTGACAATTCTGTGCAGCCCTTACTGGATTATTGCTTCTAACTGCATCGAGTTCCTGAGCGCAGTGTGACTGCATCCTTATAGACCAATGAGCTGAGCTTGCTCAAGTGGTGTACAGGATCTGGAAGACTTCAGCAGATTTAAAAGAAAACACCTTGAGTCAGTGGAAAGGCAATGCTTTGAATCAGTTAAATCCTGAGTCTCCAGAATGTCTAGAGATAAGCGAGTAGCTGACTGCAGTGGGGGAGGGCTGGGGTGAGTGTCTGGACCACGGTAACACTAGCTTGAGGTGTCTGAAACAAACTGCAGAGTTCTTGTAGGGTGAGGAGGTGGAGGCTGGGATCCATGTAGCCTCAGGCTGACACCACCCTCAGTTATGTCTTTGGGTCCAAACAGCTCCTCTGTGGAGATTGTCAGCAGCTGGCACTAGAGAACACCTCTGCAGCATTAGGTTCTGCCTGCTACCAGCCAGGGGCTTGTGCTAAATATTCTACATAAATATCCTATTACTCTTTCTATCTCCATTTTTGGGTGCTTAGTCTTGCCACTGTTGTGTCAAAACTCTTTTCTCATGGTGTGCTCTCAGACATGTTCAGAACCCTTTCCCTACACACTGTTGAGTATAAAGGCCATTAGACAATGACTGAGAGTTAACTCACATGTCCAGAGAAGGGCTACAAGGATGATCAGAGGGCTGGAGCACCTCTCCCATGAGGAGAGACTGAGGGAGTTGGGGCTGTTCAATCTGGAGAGGAGAAGGCTCCAAGGTGACCTTATTGTGGCCTTCCAGTATCTTAAGGGGGCTACAAGAAAGCTGGGGAAGGACTTTTTAGGATATCAGGTAGTGATAGGACTGGGAGGGGGATGCAACAAAGCTAGAAATGGGTAGATTCAGACTGGATGTTAGGAAGAAGTTGTTCACCATGAGGGTAGTGAGAGCCTGGAAGGGGTTTTCCAGGTTGGCAGTGGAAGCCTCATCCCTGGAGGTTTTAAGGCCAGGCTGGATGAGGCCCTAGACAGCCTGATCTTGTGTGAGATGTCCCTGCCCATGGCAGGGTGGTTGGAACTGGATGATCCTTACAGTCCCTTCCAACCCTGATTCTACAATTCTGTGTTTTTGTGTCTGCTCCCAGGCTACTTTACCAGGCTTTAGATCCATGCTGAAGACAGTGGAAATACCTGACAACACTGGGAACTTCAGTGCTGTGAGACAAGACTTCTCCTTCTCAGAAGTCTCCATCAGACCAACAGCTGCTGCTTCATGTCCCAGAATTCCTCTTTACCAAGAGCTTGAAAGGGCTTTATCAGCTGCAGTCAAACCAGCTCTGCATATCTTGTGTTTAATGGCCATCCTGCTTGGAATGTTCCAATAAAGTCCAGAATAACAAGGCAAGGCAAGGCAAAGAAAAAAAAACCAAAAGAAATCTTCCTGCACAAAGGTGGCTCTGCAGACCTGGAGTCTATATATGCAAGAGAATGTAAGTTTTTATAAGCCAAATTCTGGGGAGTTTACTTGGGGGGGGGGGGGTAGTGTATTTTGTAAAATGCTGCCTCAACAATCAAGTGTTTAATAATGACAGACTACCCTATTTTTCTATACAAGTATTTTACTCTGAAGAAATTCTGCACAGGTAACTGTAGAAGAACTCTGACGGATTTGCCTGAGTTCCCCAGAAAAAAAAAAAAAAAAAAAAAGCCAGTCTAGGATTTGACTGCAGATGTTTCATGCAAGCTCAGGTTCCTTACTGAACCAAGGGCTCATGTGCCACACCTGTAAGCCATGAGCTCAATTCTAATGTATCATAATAAAGGCACTGCTGTAAATGGGAGATTGGCATTTTTACCTACATTCTTTCCTACCTGGACAGATGTGAGACTGCTCAGGGCTGAAATAAGCTTAAAAAACACACACAAATACGGTGTAAGGCAAGATGGAAAGCAGCCAAGAAGGCCAATAGCATCTGGGGTGTAGTGGGAGTGGGGGTAGTAGGTTGAGAGAAATTCTCCTCCTCTACTCTGTCCTTGTGAGGCTGCAATATTGTGTCCAGTTCTTGGACCTTCAGTTCAAGAACAGGGAACTGTTTGGAAAAGTTCAGCCACAAAGATGAAGGGAGTGGAACATCTCCCTTATGAGGAGAGCCTGAGGGACCTGTGGCTCTGCTGCTTGGAGGAGACTGAGGGGTAACCATGATATAAAGCTGTGATGGGCAAGTGTCAGGAGGAGGGGAGAGGGCAGGCTCTGCTCAGTGATGTCAGACAGGAGGACAAGTGGCAGTGGGTGCAAGCTGGAGCATAGGAGGTTCCAGGTGAACATAAGGAAAAACTTTTATCCATGTGAGGGTGACAGAACCCTGGACCAGGCTGCTCAGAGAGGTTGTGGAGTCTCCTTCTCTGGAGATACTCAAGAGCTGCCTGGATGTGTTGCTGTGTGATCTGCTGTAGGTGCTCCTGCTCTGGTAGTGGGGTGTTGGACTGGATGAGCTTTGGAGGTCACTTCCAACCTCTGATATTCTGTGAAATGAAGTGTAAGTATGTGCTGAAGGAGCACCTTGTGGGAAGCCTGGTGATAATCTGTGCCATGAGGCAAAAGAAAGAGTAACGTGGGCTTCTGAAACCAGCACTCCTTTAAGACAGAGCTGTGGAAACACACACTGGTAGCTTTACACTCTTACAGGCTGTTAATTTTACTGGCAGCTTTATACTGTTGCTGGTTGTTAGTTTTACTGAGCTCAGTATGGACCAGAACCACACAATTCTGAATATTTTAACCCAAGTAGTTCTAGCAATGGTTTTAGAGCATTTGTTTCACAGGCCACTGTATGGAGCACAGCTAACCCGTGCCAGAAGCTGGTTGGCACACACAGGGAGGTGCAGACCAGAGCCTAGTTTCTGTGACAGCTGCACTTCCCAGGTTCCCCTAGCTGGGCTGTACTGTGTTCAAAAATCAGCAGGGGATTCTTTTTGTCTGGCCAGTTGCAAGCCAGCTTTGGTGGGGGGGAGGGCACCCTCCACAGTTGAATAAACAAAACCAAACCAAAATCAAGAAAATCCTGGCTCACAGGATAGAAATCTGTATGAAAACCAAGGAGCAGAACTTTCAACAAGCAACTAGATGACATTTTTTTAAAAAAAGAGCACGAAGGAGTATATAAACAAAATCTTTATTTTAAAGCTTTTTTTTTTTTCCAATGCAACATAGTACTCTGTTTCCTCAGAAAAGGAAAAACTGGAAACAGAAAGACAAAGGCATGAGACATAGTAATTCTTCTCATCAGGGGATCTATGCTCTTGTAATTATTTGAGTGGCTATTTCAGTTGTTCCTGGCTGTGGTAGTTTGTGCAGTGGGCATCTAGAAGATAGGCACTGTGACAAGGTCTTGAGAGCATCTTCATCTAGGAATAGTGGCAAACTGGCACAGGGATTTCAATTCCCCCTAAGCCAGCCTGTTCAATAGTTGTTGGGGCAGCTAGGTGCAGTCAGGCTTAAGAAAGTAGACTCTACTCTTGGAAAAGCTATTTGTTAGTAGATGAAATGTCCCTTAAGAATCAGGCTGTTGAGCTGAAGCAACTCAGAAGGGCAGACAACACCTTTTTAAGTATCACCAACACATGTCACATCCACAGTACAGAGATACACACTACAGAGGGGCAGCCACTGGAAGCTTTCAGCACACCTGTGCTAGGTAAAACAAAAAGCACACATTAGCCAAAGCACTGTTTGGTCTAAGTGCAATCTGTTGTTAAAAGACAGCTTAAGCCGAGGTTTCAGAGGTGTGCTTTTTTGTTGTTTTTTTTTTTCCTTTACATTGTTTGTGCAACCTTCAAAGGACAAGTCACTTTGACTTGGGTACAAACAAGCTGGAGAATTTCAGCAATCAGGTGCAGGAGATTCCCCACAGCAGACACCCTCCAGCCACCTGGGACTACTAATGCTCCAGCAAAACACTGGCAGCTGGGTGCACCACAGTGCAGGGGGGGCATCCATGAAGAGGAGAAATACACTGCACAATGTGCTTTAGGAAGTACAAAGAGGACCCTACAGGCACGGCCTGCATCCACCTGCTGGCACTGTGGCACAGCTGTGAGCACTGCCCTGCTGCTGGTCGCCTACATCCACCCTTCAAAGCTCCTTCCCCCACAGGGAAGCACCACCACAGCAAATTATCTCCTCTTAGGCCAAGTGCTGCCTATATAGATGCATCTTGCTGCTCCACGCTGAATAAACTGCTTTAGAATGCTAAACCCTTACTTCTGAAGTTCTGCCCTAGCACAGCAGCAGCTTGCAGTTAAGATGGGCAAGAAAATTTCTTTACCTCTCTATTAATCCTTTATCAATTTCAGTTTATCCAGGTTCATTATGCTTCTTGTAACTGTCTATCTCTCTTTTGTAAGAGCAGAGTTTCCTGAAACTGGTTTTTTTTCCCCTTTCTGACAGCAATCATGAGGCCATTTTTTGCCTTGTGCTTATCTTTAAGGGAAGAAACCTGCCGGAAGTCTTTCAGGTGGCTTCATACCCAAACCCAGACATTTTGGAGACAGTGCCACTTAAACAGCTTCACAGCACTTGGTGATAAAAGCTGTGCCAAAGTAATGCTTTTCAGTGGCTAACGTTTTGAAGCAATTTAAGCCTAAGTCACCCTGCCAATGGAAGTGGCAGCCACAGCCCCCTCTGAGGCTCCACGTGGGGGCTACAAGTTTGTGTGCTCATCAGCAACACTAAAGCAGCACCTCTGCAAGGTGAACGTTCAGCATCAGCATTCCAGATGCTTGTGTTTCAGCTGGGCAAGGTTTTTAAAGGAGGAAAGCAGCAGACTTCATAACCAATCCATCTTAAGTGAAGACTCCAGCACTACAGGTTCTCAGACGCTTTACTACTCAATGCTTCTAGCCCTTTGAAAAGAAACCACTTTGCCTCCAGCACTTCACTTTGCTTCCTTGGGTCAGGAGCTGCATTTCAATACGAATAAATAGCTACACAGTGAAAAGAGTTGTATTTAATCAAAAAAGTAGGTTTATTGTACTTTACAAAAAAAGAGTAAGTGGGAGTTCTCCTAGCATCTGCACCTAACACCTACTTGATGTACTTGAAGGAACAAAGACTGTCACATTTTGTCAGCCTCCAGCCAGCCCTTCAACTGCCTTGATCACAAAAGCCATTGCCACCCTTTGCAAATTAACACTGAAACCTCTCCCTACCTCTTCCACACCATCACCTCCAAAGCACCACGGAGCAGACAGTTGAGTTCCTTGGCTCCTAGGCAAACTAACAGCATCAAAAACATTTTCACTCTGCTGATGCTGCACCAGCCTCCATCCATCTTTATTTTTCTTCTAGAAGGGGAAAAAAAAAAACCAAAAAAAAACCCGAAACAACAAACCCCAAACCAAAACCCAAAGACAGACATAAATCCTCCTGTGCCTCTCTGAATATAATCTGAATTTTTACATGCTAGCTTCTTAAATATTTTTTTCTTGTGCCTGTGATTTAGCAAGTCTGCACATTTATCTATGTACACACGTACCAAAGAGACCAGTTCAATAAATTAAAGCTCAAAACACTTAACTGTAAGCACAGAAATATTTACAAACTGCAATAAATTAATATTTGTGTGATATTAAATTAAGGATCTCAAAGGCATCACCGAGTAAGAACAATTCTCAGCTTCTGTACCAAGACTTCTGCTGAATTCCGTGCTGCTGCCCAAGGCCAGAAATGTGCTTACAGGCTGGAAAGCTCAAGGTGATGACCACCAGGGTGGTCACCACCCACCCTACACATACCCAGCACAGAGGCAGACTCAGAGATGTCAACCTTTTGGCTTAAGGGCCCATCCTGGCCAGGGGTTGGGGCTGCAGTGCAGCCCCCCCCGACCCCAAAACCTCTGGAGTGCTGTTGCCTTCCAGCATCTCTTATAAGGCCTGGAACAGACACCAATACTCATCACTCCCTTCATTTTAAGACGTGCTGAGGTGGGGAGAAGAGTAAACCAAACCAAACCCTATACTGGAAGTTATTAAGAATTGTATTAAGTCAGAAAATAGAATTCAAAGAAAGGATTCACTCTGACACAGCAGTGTGCCCACAGATGGAGCAATCAGAATTAGCCATTTCCTCAGCACTGTGTGTAGGGTAGCTCCAGGGCTATTCTCCACAACAGAAAACATACCAGGGCGGTACAGTTTTGGATCATAAAAGCAAAAATCCACTCTGCAGTACACTCTCAGTGTAACTTTTGCCAAAACAGAAGGTGTTACTAGGAGATTAAATTGGTTCTGGAGGCAAATCCCAAAGCTTGTGTCTGGGAACGGCAGGGATCATTGCTCCAGCCCCACGTTGCCTTTCTGAGAGCTGTGGTATTGTTTTTAAATACAGAGGCCACTTCAAGGGGGCTGATTGGAAGGGAATGCCAAGAGTGGGGTGGTACAATCTGTCCCAGTAGGAATTAGGTTAAGAACAGCTGCTCTGTCAGAAGCACAGTTACACAGCCACCAGTGACTGTAAAAAAAAAAAAAAAAAAAAGCATCAAACCAGAAGAGCATTAAGAAACAGGAGACAACCTAAACAGACAAAGATTCCTAAGTAAAGTCCCTGTGTTAGTTACCAGTACTGCTCCTGGACACATCAACAAAACTCCCTCTCAGCTACAGACCGCAATACAACCACTCGTTTGGTTCTGATCTGCAGGTACCAGGGAAGAGCCTCTTGCCAGCCTCACTGCACTTCGGAGTTTATCAAACCAAAACAAATAAATCAGAAAAATAAATCAGTGTGAATTATGGCAGGCAGCCACCTAGTAGAAGCATCTCTACTGGATGAGGCACTTAGTGCCATGGTTTAGTTAATCAGAAGGTGTTAGGTTGGACTCAAGGATCTCAAAAAGTCTTTTCCAACCTGGTTTATTCTGTGATTCTGAAAAAGGTAAACACCTGCCCAAAGGACTTCTCCACTTCGGACTCCAGGATTACCAAGTCCCACAAAAGATTTCTACTGACAAAACAACTTTGGACCCTTCCAGCTACCTGCTGTCACTTTCCAAACTGCAGTGGGCAGGTGATTTGCAAGGAAGAATTAAGAAACATCCAAAAGTGTCACTTAGATCTTGTTTAGTTGCAATGAACTATGCTTGAGCTCAGGTCTTTCAGTGTTTTTCCAGATTAGCTCAAACAGGACTGATTCTGATAATTCAGACTTCACCTACAAAGGCAATTCTTTGCAGGCTAAGTAACGACCAAGGCTTCACAAAGTCTCTCCTCTACAGCTCTAGGTTCTTTTCCTAGGTACTGCTGTGTCTTCCAGATGTCTGAAGGCCTGGTTTACAGACACTTTATACCAGAAGAACTGTTTCAGCTGTGACAAGAAGGTAGTTACACCAACTGAAGCCTTTGCATTAGCACACAGGCATTGACAGTTTGATCACAGAACCATAAAATCCTTTGGGTTAGGAAAATAAACCTTTAAAGGTCATCTGGCTTAATCTGTGGTGCTGTACTGGTGGAGTTCAAGAAGCTGTTTAACCTTAGCCTGCAGGAGATAACAGCACAATACCTGCTTTTAGGCCACATCACCATTCTTGGCATTCCCTTGACTACCTTATTTGCCATTCTCTACTGGGCAGATGATCAGCCACTACCTGCAAAATTCAAAAAAGTGCTGAAACAAAACTCTTCCTCTTGTAGCTGGTTTTCCAAAGGAATAAATACAACTCACTGGCACAGAAACTCTATACAGAGCAGCTCAGATGACCCCTTTAACTGTATCCTGAAAATACCTGAACTTACAAAAACATACACAGGCTGCCTATGCTGAACATAGCACAGAACTGACTCAGTTAGCAGACTCCTTAAGAAAGGAACTGGCAAGTTACACAAATCTTTGGACACAGTATAATGAGGAGACAAGAGGTGATAGCAGTACAGGATAGGTCCAGTGAGAACAACCTTGAGTTAGCCAAACACCTTGGAAGATATTTTCAGAATTCTTGTGATACAGGTAACAGCAGCAGAAGTTTGAAGCACTGCTGGAGTTACAAGAGTGTCCATGTGAACTAGAACTACACAGCTTAGTTCTTTCTGCAGATGGAAGTGGATTTTTGTTTTCTTACTGGTTTTATTCAACTAAATGCAGTGAGGAAGCTGCACGTTCTAACTGCTGACATCAAAGAGGTGCAGGAAAAGAGGAAGGCTGTGCTCTAATATTGCCTGACTTAACATCACATAGCATCTCCTTCATTTCTCTTGTCTGTTCAAGTCTCTTCTCATGCTGCTAAAATCATCATCTGCACAGTACAGACTTCCAAACCCACACGGCATTTAGAAGTCAGTTTTGCTCAGGACGTCTAAGAGACTGAACTTGGATCAAGGGCTTCTCGGGACACTCACAGCCCTGAAGCTGACGATACACACTCTAAGAAGAAGATGACACAGAGCACCCTTTCCTATTTCCCAAACATTAAATGATTTCCTATCACACTTTCTGGTAAGATCTCCCTTGGAATTTCGTTACTTGCAGGAACTGAAGTTTTGGGAACAAGGGAGACAAGATTCTGTTTATTTGTTTTATTGACTTATTCAGAACCTGGTGTCTTCACCAAACAAATTATACTGGAATATGAAGAATTTTCTACCATCTTAAGAGGAGGAACTCATGAACAAACTCTTCCTCTCTTAATAATTTGCTTTGGCTTTTTTTAATGTGTGTATTTAATCTAGAAAAACAAATGTCACTAACTTGTATGGAACATAACCTACTGGAGAGGCAGGTGGCTTGTTAGAACTAACAAACTGAGAAGGATTTAAAATCTTCATCTTGACTTCTGAACAACGGGCTAACCTCTTCACTCCAGTGCATTTACTTCAGCAATTACTTTTCATACCAAATGTTAAAGAGACACAAAATATTAACTTTCCAGTAAGCATACAAAAATAGCTTCTTATTCTCTTAAGCAGTTTCTGAAATGCCTTTTGCTGCTTTCCACCTAACTAAAATAAGTTAGCACAATCATTTGTATGGGCTGCCTGCACACAGGACAGGGTTTATTCCTCTTCTTCAGTTTCCTTGCACATGTGAAACAAGACATGAGGTGTCCTGTTTTGCCATGTACTATGCAGCCGTTTTTAGGCCTGCTCTGACATATGACACAGGGCTCAATGCTGGTAACAGGCAGACTGGATTCTGTGCTTTCTTCTTTATCTATCATCTCCCTCTTCTCGGGTTCCTTACAGTCCTCCTGACTGCTGCAAAACATGCTGCTTGATGTCGATGGCTGGGAATAATAGTCGCTTTCCTGGGAGTCAGAAACGTGCACGGCTTTGTCCTTGTTCTCCTCCACAGCTAGCTCTTTCTCTTCGGTTGGTTTCACTTTCTTGCCATCAGGAACATCAAAGCCTTCTTCAGCTTCTAGAGGGAAGGAACTTTCTGATTTGTTCTTTTCCAATTTGTCACTCTTTTCTTCTGGGAGCCAGTCCTCACGAAGGGCCCAGCATCTGTGGCAGTGCCGTGGAAGTGGAGGATTCATTTCACTACATTCGGGACACTTCCAATAATCCTTTAGTGAATTAAAGGTTGGAACAACTTAAGCTACTTGGAATGCTTACAAGTGAAGTATTCAGAGATTATAAATGATTTATTACTACAAAGAAAAAAAAAAAAGTTATCTTGGTAATTTAAAAGATCCCTTCAGTGTTTGGTCCCATTTCATAGTTCTAGATTAAAATAGTTTTGACTTTTAAAAAGACTGTTTTCTTTTCTTTTTGTTTAAGAGTAGATTGTGAAATAGAGACAGAACAATAATCGTTTACTGGTTCTTATGCAAACTTGGAAATCAAACCACAAGAATTTTTAAAAAACCCCATGAAAACCCTCACAAAATGGTCACCATGCATATTCTTTTCAACAAAAGACTTCTGAAATGGGGACTACATAAGGCTGAAGGGACACTTAACCTGCAGGATGTTGTTTAGGTTGAAAAAGAGGAGGGTGAGGGCACACCTCATGGCTGTCTGTAGCTACTTGAAAGGAGGTTGTGTAGAGGTTGGCACTGATCTCTTTTCACAGGTCACTAGTGATAGAACAAGAGGGAATGGCCTCAAGCTTCCACTGGTAAGCTTTAGATTAGATATCAGGTAACATTTTTTCCCAGCAAGAGTGGTCAGGCATTGGAATGGGCTGACCAGGGAGGGAGTGGATGTGTTTCAAGGTGGTTTGTCTGTGGTGCTTGGGGCTATGGTTTCGGGTGCAGCTTGTAGAGTAGGGATATGGGTTGGACTTGGTGATCCTGAGGGGCTTTGCCAGCCTGTTTGTGATTCTCTGATCTGCTGATGCGCAAAATGGGCAGCAGATGGCGCTCTGACACAGGAGCAGAGAGAACACAGAACTCTAGCCTTAAAATTGCCTCCGTGAACAGAAGCCACTACCTCACTGAAGACACACTGCGCTTTGATGCGTAATGCATGCGGCAAGGGGAACAGACACAGAAAACCCCAAACCCAGCTAGAATTTACTTAGAAGATTCAAGGAACTTTTTGTTTGAGTCCCAAGCGGCCAAGAAAGCCAATGGGATCCTGGGGTGCATTAAGATTGTGTCCTGTAGAGTGAGGTTCTCCTCCTCCTCTACTTTGCTCTAGCGAGGCCCCACCTGCAATAGCACATCCAGTTCTGGGCTCCCCAGGTCAAGAGGGACAGGGATATACTGGAAAAAGTCCAAAGGAGGGCTACAAGGATGCTGAAGGTGCTGGAGCACTGCCTGATGAAGAAAGGCTGAGAGCCCTGGGGCTGCTTAGTCTGCAGAGAAGGCTGAGAGGGGATCTGAGCAATGCGTAGAAATAGCTGAGGGCTGGGGGTCAAGAAGGAAGGGACAGGGACAGCCTCTGCTCACTTGTGCCCTGACATAGGACAAGGGGCAAGGGATGGAAACTGCAGCACAGGAAGTTCACCCCCAACATGAGAAGAACTTCTTGCCTGTAAGGGTGACAGAGCCCTGGCACAGGCTGCCCAGAGAGGTTGTGGTCTCCTTATCCAGACAGAGCTGGAAGGGTTCTGGAGGTGTTCCTCTGTGACCTGCACTGGATTCTATGGTGCTGCTGTGGCAGGGGTGTTGGACTGAAGATCTGCAGTTGTCCCTTCCAACCCCAAGTATCCTGTGAAATCTTTTCATTTTACAGTCCTGCCTGTTCTGTAAACACATTTGCCTTCACACCTGTCATCTACTGATACCTTCCCTCAGGGTGGTCAATGAAGCTATGTATTATGATTTATAGGAAAAATTTTACATCTATATGACTTTATATATATTTTAAGGGTTTTTTTCCCCCATTCTGTGCAAAAAGCCAGATTTAGGCTCCAAGTAATTTCCTTCCATCACATCAGTGAAACCATAAAAGAGTGGTTTGGTTCAATGAATTAGGAAGCTTATTTAAGAAATTAAATAGAATAACTAAATGGAATAAAATAATCAATACTAATAATAATTACATGCTGTCATGAAATCATCAAGCATACAAGGAAATGTCAATTTAGTTCTGAAAAAAAATCAAATCAAATCAAATCACTGGTACCAGTAGAATTCATCTCTACTCCTTCTGCTGTCAGTTCACCTAACTCACAACCTTTACCAGTCAAGATTTTACTCACAGCTAGAGAGATCTCTGGATCTTCATCAAAGGAATCAGCATCACTATCTTCATCCTGGTAAATAGTCAGCTGATAGACCTGGTTTAAACAAACAGAAGTGTTAATGTAAGTGGGTTTTGGCATTCGACTGAAAATCTGTTATCTGGTAACTTCCTGACAAGGTTTTTATTCCAATGTCACAAGAGACATAGAGATGTTCACTTGTGTCACTCCACAAAACCTGATGACTTGTCTAGGGACAAGGGCTTCTGTTCACATCTCTAACAGCCCGGAGACAAATGCAACTAGACAGATAGAAGGCAGTGCTCCCAAGTACAAAGGTGATCCTCCCACTCTGCCACACCTGCAGAAGGCCCAGCTCTGGGTTCGTCAGTACAGAGATGGAGCTCCTGGAGAGTGGAAGATCAGCAACAGGCTACTACTGTTCTGAAGGGATTGGAGGAGCTTTCACATGAAGAAAGGCTAAGAGCTGGGACCATTCAACGTGGAGAGGCTCAGGGGGTGATGTATGTGTTTGTGTGTGTAAATATTCAAAAGGATGGCGTCAAACAAGACACAGCCAGGGTCTTGTGAGTGGTGTCCAGTGGCAGGACAAGAGGCAACTGGCACGAATCGGAACACAAGAGGTCCTACCTGAACATCAGGAGACACTATTCAAAAGCCATCTGGACATGGCCCAGGGCAAACAGCTCTGCTTAAACCAGGATGAGTAAGTAAGACTACCTGCAGAAGCCCCTTCCAACCTCAACCATTCTGCAATGCTCAACTCACACACCTGAGCACACCTCAGTCCCATGCCTTACCTCAGGGTGCAGTTCCACAACAGCGTACATCAGTCCCATTCAATCTCTCAAGTATCACAGTCACCTGTGACCCTGGCAAGCTCTGCCTCTGGTACTTACCCAAATCTTGCCATGAGTTGAAGCACTTCTTTGAGGAAACAAAACTAACTCTTCATGTCTGACAGTCATAGAATCATAGAGCTGTCAGGGCTGGAAGGGACCTCAAGGACCATCTAGCTCCAACCCCCCTGATATGGGCAGGGACTCCTCATACTACATCAGGTTGCTCAGAGCCACATCCAGCCTGGCCTTAAAAATTTCCAGGGATGAGGCTTCCACCACCTCCCTGGGCAACCTCTTCCAGTGTCTCACCACCCTCATGCTGAAGAACTTCTTCCTATCATCCACTCTCAATCTACCCACTTCTAGTTTTGCTCCATTCCCCCCAGTCCTATCACTACCTGACACCCTCAAAAGTCCCTTCCCAGCTCTCTTGTAGCCCCCTTCAGATACTGGAAGGCCACAATAAGGTTTCCTAGGAGCTTTCTCCTCTCCAGACTGAACAGTCCCAACTCTCTCAGGCTATCCTCAGAGCAGAGCAGTTCCAGCCCTCTGAACATGCTCATGGCCCTTCTCTGGACCCACTCCAGCAGGTCCATAACCTTCTTGCCCACATACCTAGATCTCTTCCAAAAGACAGCAATCACCATTTTACTGTCTTCTTACCTACCAATGAAAATCTCTCAACTTGTGTTTCAGCATCTTTATGACAAACATTTAGATTCACGGAGGCAAACTGTTCACCAATACCCCTCTGCAAGGAGTTACTAGGCCAAGTGTTCTCTCAGTATGAGAACTGTTGTCAAAGCTCAACACATACTTCTAGAAGTACAAATGCAGCAGCAGACTCAAGCACACAGGCTGCCATTAACTCCAACAGCCAGGGAGTGAAGCTACTCAGAATTTTTCAGGCTGTCAAGAGCCTGTTTCAGAGCCTGCAGATAAGCCTAGCACCATCCCAGCTGCTGCCTGGTGGGGGTGTAACGGTGACCCAACTGCACAGGCACCTGATTTGATTTAAAGGATGACTGGGTGCAGTTTGTGACATAGCATATGAAGTCCTGAAATAAACTTGCAGAGTCACTACTTCTGTTGGAATCTCAACGTGAAGCATTCTTTTAAATTGGAGGGTCACAAAGATGATCAGAAGGTTCGAGCAATTCTCCTGGGAAGACAGGCGGAGGGAGTTAGGGTTGTTCAGCCTGGAGACGAGAAGGCTCCCAGGAGACTGTAGAGCATTACAGAATTTGAAGGCAACCTACAGGATATCTGGTGAGGGATTTTTTACGAAGGCATGTAGTGACAGGAGGAAGGGTAATGGCTTCAAACTGGAAGAAGGTGGATTTAGACTAGACACGAAGAAGAAATTCCTCCCTGTGAGGGTGGTGAGGCACTGCAACAAGCTGCCCAGAAGAACCTGTGGAGGCCCCAACCCTGAAAGTCTTCAAAGGCAGGCAGCACAGGGCCTTGGGCAACCTGGTCTAGTAAGGAGTCCCATGCCAGTGGGGTTAGAACTAGATGATCTTTAAGGTCCCTTCCAAACCAAACCATTATATGATTCTGTGATGTTTCCTTCTCACTCTCATCACTTCTTTAGTCAAAAAAATCCCAANGCTCAACTCACACACCTGAGCACACCTCAGTCCCATGCCTTACCTCAGGGTGCAGTTCCACAACAGCGTACATCAGTCCCATTCAATCTCTCAAGTATCACAGTCACCTGTGACCCTGGCAAGCTCTGCCTCTGGTACTTACCCAAATCTTGCCATGAGTTGAAGCACTTCTTTGAGGAAACAAAACTAACTCTTCATGTCTGACAGTCATAGAATCATAGAGCTGTCAGGGCTGGAAGGGACCTCAAGGACCATCTAGCTCCAACCCCCCTGATATGGGCAGGGACTCCTCATACTACATCAGGTTGCTCAGAGCCACATCCAGCCTGGCCTTAAAAATTTCCAGGGATGAGGCTTCCACCACCTCCCTGGGCAACCTCTTCCAGTGTCTCACCACCCTCATGCTGAAGAACTTCTTCCTATCATCCACTCTCAATCTACCCACTTCTAGTTTTGCTCCATTCCCCCCAGTCCTATCACTACCTGACACCCTCAAAAGTCCCTTCCCAGCTCTCTTGTAGCCCCCTTCAGATACTGGAAGGCCACAATAAGGTTTCCTAGGAGCTTTCTCCTCTCCAGACTGAACAGTCCCAACTCTCTCAGGCTATCCTCAGAGCAGAGCAGTTCCAGCCCTCTGAACATGCTCATGGCCCTTCTCTGGACCCACTCCAGCAGGTCCATAACCTTCTTGCCCACATACCTAGATCTCTTCCAAAAGACAGCAATCACCATTTTACTGTCTTCTTACCTACCAATGAAAATCTCTCAACTTGTGTTTCAGCATCTTTATGACAAACATTTAGATTCACGGAGGCAAACTGTTCACCAATACCCCTCTGCAAGGAGTTACTAGGCCAAGTGTTCTCTCAGTATGAGAACTGTTGTCAAAGCTCAACACATACTTCTAGAAGTACAAATGCAGCAGCAGACTCAAGCACACAGGCTGCCATTAACTCCAACAGCCAGGGAGTGAAGCTACTCAGAATTTTTCAGGCTGTCAAGAGCCTGTTTCAGAGCCTGCAGATAAGCCTAGCACCATCCCAGCTGCTGCCTGGTGGGGGTGTAACGGTGACCCAACTGCACAGGCACCTGATTTGATTTAAAGGATGACTGGGTGCAGTTTGTGACATAGCATATGAAGTCCTGAAATAAACTTGCAGAGTCACTACTTCTGTTGGAATCTCAACGTGAAGCATTCTTTTAAATTGGAGGGTCACAAAGATGATCAGAAGGTTCGAGCAATTCTCCTGGGAAGACAGGCGGAGGGAGTTAGGGTTGTTCAGCCTGGAGACGAGAAGGCTCCCAGGAGACTGTAGAGCATTACAGAATTTGAAGGCAACCTACAGGATATCTGGTGAGGGATTTTTTACGAAGGCATGTAGTGACAGGAGGAAGGGTAATGGCTTCAAACTGGAAGAAGGTGGATTTAGACTAGACACGAAGAAGAAATTCCTCCCTGTGAGGGTGGTGAGGCACTGCAACAAGCTGCCCAGAAGAACCTGTGGAGGCCCCAACCCTGAAAGTCTTCAAAGGCAGGCAGCACAGGGCCTTGGGCAACCTGGTCTAGTAAGGAGTCCCATGCCAGTGGGGTTAGAACTAGATGATCTTTAAGGTCCCTTCCAAACCAAACCATTATATGATTCTGTGATGTTTCCTTCTCACTCTCATCACTTCTTTAGTCAAAAAAATCCCAAGCAAACAAAAAACGTACCTCATCATCCTCATCTGTAAGCTCCTGTCCTTCTTCATTATGGCTATAGTCTTCTGAATAAATAGACTCAACTTCAAACTCTACACTGAACTGGTCTGAAACAGAACTGTGGTCAAACCAATCAGAGTTTTCACTTAATGAACTGGCATCAAGATCCTGAAAAAGAGAGAGGAAGAAAAGACACATTTAGCCTCACCAGTCCACATCCAGAAATATTACTGTTAAGATAACCTGTAAGCTAAAACTGAACTACTCAGTTTAATCAGCTATGAAAGAAGTAACACCAGCTGCTGCTAGACAGAACATCTTTTATGAGACAAATGAAATTACAGGTGGCCAAAAATAAAGCCACGTCTGAAACCCTTTGGTTGGCTCTGTAGCCAACCAACAGCCATGTTGAGAACTGCAGCTGCTACTTCACAGAGGCTCTCCTACAAGTCAAAGAACAGATGCAAGATGTCTTTCAGCTGTGTCACTACATTCTATTCTCAACTTTGCTAATCTTACATCTGCAAGAGTGCAGATGCAGCACAAGTTCTGTCAATCCAGAGTACAGTATACAACTAGGAGCAGTTAGTTTGTGTCTTAATCACAGATAATCTGCCTCAGTCCTTGCTGAAAATAACAATCAAACACAGAGAAAGCTTGGAAAATGAGTACAGCTTCTCCTCAGGGCACCAGCAGGTACAGTTCCTAAAGTTCTATTTGAGCTACAGTTGTGGACTGTCTGTGACTGCTTTTCTTCTCTCAGCATTTTAAAGGGATATAATTTGTGTTGTAACATGGAGTATTTGACTTTTGTTTCCCCCCAAACACTTTGCCAAGCAGGAAGAATCCTGTTTGAAAAGAATAATCAAAATTAATTACTTCAACCCAAATCCCTTCAGCTTTAATCAGCAGATGTATGAAAGACCCCACTCCACCCACGCACCAACTTTTCTTTCAACTTCTTTTCTTTCCTCAGACACTGTGGCTTTTAGTCGAGGCCAGGATGTTTTAAGAAGCCTATCTGCAGGATTTGTACCCAAAAAAAAAAAAATTAAAAAAAAAAAAATCTCTATTTTGACTTACAGGAATGGAAAGAGAATCTGTTGAGTCACTGCTGTTGCTTCTTTCACGGCACAGACCACTGACTACACACCAGGAGAGACTTTCATCAAAGGTCAGCGAAATGCTGTCTGACTTGTGGCGTTTTCTTCTGTCACTGTGCAGATCATCCGAAGAATTTTCTTCTGGGCACATCCAAGAATTTTTATTAGTCAAAAAAAAAGAAATCTAGGCAAAAGTTCACTTTTCAATGTTCTTAACAGAAGTTTAAAACATAATTGACTTATATAGGAATTTAAAAGGGGAAAAAAAGTCATTTTGGTATTGTTTTATGGGGGGAGAGTGAAGGAACCAGAATCTTATTTAAGAAAGACAAATCCAGAGAAACATGAAAGTGTAAAACATTCATAGAATGGTTTAGGTTGGAAGGGACCTCAAAGCTCAGCCAGTTCCAACCCGCTACCATAGGCAGGGACACCTCCCACTGGAACAGGTCGCTCAAGGCCTCATCCAACCTGGCTTTGAGCACCTTCATGGAGGTTGTGGAGCACAGAATCGCAGAATGTGATCTTTGATGTGCCTTCTGCACCCACCCACAGAATCACACAATGTCAGGGGCTGGAAGTGACCTCAAAAGATCATCCAGTCCACCCTCCCTGCCAGAGCAGGATCACCTAGGGCAGATCACACCCTCTATTGCCCAGCTTCTTCCCTTGCCTTGCAAAAACCACACCCTGACAATCCTGAGTCTTCAAGTCTTGAATCTTTCAAGGTAAAAGAAAAGAGAACAAAACACTTGTACATACTTTGAGACTTCTCTTACTTTCCCTTGGTGCTTCTTGGCTCAGCCCCTCTCTTTTTCTTTTTTTCCGCCCTGAGAGCCCCACCAAATTTGGTGCCCCCAGGCCCAAGGGTTGCTCCTGTCCATCGTTGTCCTCATTTAGTTGTCATGGCTCCATGCTGTACTGATATTGTACCACCACAAGGTGTCTATTACACTACATAAACGGCTCCCAAGGAGCAGCTACCATCCCAATTTAACAAGAATAGTGGTTTTAAAAGGAAGATTTCCTATAAATTAGAAAAAAAGTGTATATAAAAACACTATATTAAAAGAACTTTTAAGGTTGTAACAGACTAATAAACGGGTGCAAAGGCAAGAGTTAATAATCAAACCTACAATAAGTAAGCACAACACAGGACCTTATGTGCTCTGGGTCATGCCTAAATATTCCAGGTTATGATGCTTAACCAAGACTTTCCATCCCTTCATCAGTTTATGTTACAACATTAAAATGTTCTTTTAATTTAGTGAAAACCGCTCGGCAACGCAGCACAATTTCTGGACTGACTCACATTAACAGTGGCCTATGATGAACAACAAAAAAAAAAAAAACCAAAAAACACCTGAGGAGCTAAAAAATGTTCCTGAGGAACAGAAGAAAAAGAAGTTCTACGCAGCGACAGAAGGTTCTCAGTGCCCAGGTTGTCAGGTAACATAAGTGATGGAACAAACAAATGTAAGATTTCCACAGTACAGTATCTAAGTAGGACTGCAGAGGACACCTCTACTGAGGAACTTGTTCAGCTCTATGCTGTCCTTTTGCTATCAGAAGAAACATTCTCTGTTTTCAAAGTGTATTGTCAGTGATTATTGAATAACCATGACAAAGATGTTTAAGCCACCAGGTGTTTTCAGAAGTGCTTTATTAATGTAAGTGCTTAAAGAAGTGCTTGGTCAGGTAACTAAACATATCCAAAATCAACTTATGTTGCTACCAGAACTTTGATGTCTGTCACAAATTGAAATCCAATGAAATCCAGTTTTAGAGGCCCAATAGAATGCAAAATCTTGTGGCTGCCAAGAATTGAATTTGACTACATCTGTCTAGTATTAAAAGTATGTTCTTATCCTCAAGACAAAACAACTGATGAAGTCCTGCTGATGTGAACAAGTTTAGCAAGCCTGTGGAACAAGTTATTCCATCACCTTCCTATCAGTTCTAGAGATCCAAACTGTAATGTGACACTGGAGCAATGCAAGGCATCTTGAATTTTTTTCCAGCTTGAACAATTTTTTTTTCAGATAAGCAAGAGAAACATCAATAGTATTTGCCACGATCTTTCAAAATTAAGGCAGTAAGGCAGCAGAATGCATTTTTTTTTCCTAAGACTGAAAGCTCTGCATCATAAATCTGCACATACCAGATTCACTGTGTGTCCTCCTCCTAGAAGATGTAGCTGGCCGTGAAGTCACAGTTGATGAAGTCTGCTTCTCTTCTAATCCTTGCATAGATTCCTGGCGAACAAAAACACTAAGTAAGCCTGAGCATAAATATTATGAGGTAAAGGCCAGAATCAACTAAATGCATCTAAACCTTTAACACTATCACGCAAAACTGAAGAGGATTTACACAGAATCACAGAATGTTAGAGGTTGGAAGGGACCTCCAGAGATCACCCAGTCCAACCCCCCTGCCAAAGCAGCATCACCCAGGGGAGTCCACACAGGAATGCATCCAGTTGGGTTTGGAAAGTCTCCAGAGAAGGAGACTCCACAACCTCTCTGAGTAGCCTATTCCAGGGCTCTGGCAACCTCGCTCTAGGGAAGTTTCTCCTGATGTGGAGCTGAAACCTTCTTTGTTCCAGTTTGTATCCATTGCTCCTTGGCTTACCACTGTGTGCCAACCAAAAGAGCTTGGCCTCCTCCACTTGACACCCATCCCTCAAATATTTGTACGCATTGCTCAGATCCCCTCTCAGTCTCCACTTCTCCAGACTAAACAGCCCCAGGGCTCTCAGTCTCTCTTTGTAGAGGACATCAAAGAACAATTTATTACAAGTAAGAAAAAAAAAAATTAAAAAAAAAAAAAAATCACCTTAAGAACATTTTCTTCTTCAAGCTGAAATCTGCTATCATTCTCAGGTGTGTCAGTAAGGGTAGAGTCTGAAACCAAACCCAAAAAGATAAAGCAGGAAAAAAAAATAATTGTGGGCTCAAACACATTACAGCAAAAAGACATTATACAACAATGGAACAACAACAATTTGCTTTTCAGGTATGTGGAGCACTTTCCCTGTAATGCTACTGAAAGGGGAAACTGGAGAAGAAACCTCAAATGCAAAGGTGCTCCACTTTTTCTTATTGAATGCTTTCAAATGAAGGCTGTGCATTAGTTGGAATTCTGCAAATGTGAAATATAGGCAGGAAGTATTTGACACTTCTTCCTCTCCAAAGGACATTTTACTAGCTGTCACTTTATGGGAAAGCTGAATTGAGAGGATGCCAAGTAAAACTAACTGTAAATTATATATGCTTACTGCCAGGCAGACCCTGAATTGACAAATTATCTTTCAAGAAAAGAACTTGAGAGGCACATTTGCAAGCCTAACAATAAGGGATAACAAAGAGAGCATTTTTCCCATCTTCAGCAGCTGAACACTTGCCTTTAGGAAGAATGGGAAACAAAGGGAATCCTAATATGGATTTAGAACAGAATTTTCAAAGTGGTTTCCATTGTTTTAACTTCTGGTTCTTACTGTTGGTCAACAATCACAGCTATATTGAGTTTTATACTGCAGTGAAGATGGCAGCCTGTTGCAATTCTCTACTTGGGGAGTGGCCACCCACACAGTTAAAAGAAAGCTACCTTTTTAAGCACACAGACATTTAAAAACAGGAATGTGGATAGCTAAAGGGTGACCAGTTCTAAATGCACCCCAAGTGGAGACTGGAAAATTAAAATACAACACTAACAGAAAGAATAAAAAGAGGCATTTGTTCTGACTTCACTGCTGGCCTAAGTTGAGGAAACTAACTTCTCTTATTACAAATTCTGTTGTTGTCAAGGGCTTTATCTGTAAAACATACAAACACATTACTTAATTTTTCAATTTACTCCTCTTGTGCTGAACTCTGTTTTGACAAAAATCACCCAAATGCTATTCAGATTTTTTTTTCCCCTCCCTCACAAGAAACAGTGTTTGCTTTGATTCACTAGTTCTGATTGCTCAGGACAGCTGTGTGTAAGGCTAACTAGCCAGTTATGGAGAGACTGACATAATCTGATCAGTACATCCAAGATGCACTAATGTAAGCTCTATTTATCCCTACTACTGTTCCTTGGAACAAAAGCTCCTCCCAAACTAGCTTACCTTGTTGATTGATTGCTATCAGATTTCTGGATATCATTGAATATAGTCTCCTTAGATAGGGATAAAGAAAGAGATGTTGCAAGTTAGGTACATGTCATGATAAAAGACAGCTTACCATTTCTGAAGGTGTAAAGAGTTTTAAAACACCATACTCATTATTCTTCATTATTTCACAAACAGACTCTCAGAGTTAAAAAAAAAAAAAGATCCCATTTTACCTGTGTTCTTTTACTGAAAAACTGGTTACTCCAAATAAATCCCCCAGGAGATCATTTGCACAGTGTACAATATGTTGCTGTTTTTCATCATACAATTGCTTAGACATAATATATTGTCCAAGATAGAATATTACCTGTAAAATAAATTACAGACACAGACATTAAATACATAGGTTCTGTTGTTTCCAGTTTGAGAGAAATTGCATTAAATTCTTTAAGATTTGCTCTTCTCCCTTTACAGAATCACAGAAACGTGCAGGTTGGCAAAGCCCCTCAGGACCACCAAGTCCAACCTAGAACCCTACTCTACAAGATTCACCTTAAACCATAGCCCCAAGCACCACAGCCAAACAACCCTTAAACACATCCAGGGTTGGTGACTCCACCACCTCTCTGGGCAGGTCATTCCAGTGCCTGACAACTCTCTCCATGAAAAACTCTTTCCTAATGTCCAATCTAAATCTTCCCAGCCTCAGCTTGAGGCCATTCCCTCTTGTTGTGTCTCCAATTACCTGTGAGAAGAGACCAGCACCAACCGCTCCACAATGTCCCTTCAGGTAGCTGCAGACAGCCATGAGGTCTGCCCTCAGCCTCCTCTGTTTCACACTAACCATCCCCAGCTCCCTCAGTCGCTCCTCATCAGATTTATTCTCCAGGCCCTTCCCCGGCTTCCTTGCCCTCCTCTGCACTGGTTCCAGCACCTCCACAGCTCCCTTGTATTGCAGTGCCCAAAACTGAACACAATACTCGAGGTGTGGCCTCACCAAAGCCGAGCCTAAGGGGACAATCACCTCCCTGCTTCTGCTGGCTACAGCATTTCTAATCCCAGCCAGGATGCCATTGGCTTTCTTGGCCACCTGGGCACACTGCTGGCTCATATTCAGCTGCCTGTCTATTACAACCCCCAGATTACCTTAAAGTCTGGGGCTTTTTAATTTGGAGAGAAGACTGAGAGAGGATCTGAGCAATGGATAGAAATAGCTGAAGGCTGGGGGTCAGGAAGGAAGGGACAGGCTCTGCTCACTTGTGCCCTGTGATAGGACAAGAGGCAAGGGATGGAAACTGCAGCACAGGAAGTTCCAGCTCAACAGGAGGAATAATTTCTTGCCTGTAAGGGTGACAGAGCCCTGGCACAGACTGCCCAGAGAGGTTGTGGAGTCTTCTTCTCTGGAGCTTTTCCAGCCCTGTCTGGATGTGTTCCTGTGCGACCTGCGCTGGATTCTCTGCTCCTGCTGTGGCAGGGGGGTTGGACTGGAAGATCTCCAGAGGTCCCTTCCAACATCTAATATCCTATGGTTCACCAAGTAATCTACTACTGTACTGACTACTAGGTAATTCTCTTCAGATTTTGAAAAACTTGCTAACCACACCACCTAACAAGTCAGCAGAATAACAAGACCTTGCCTCAGTATCTTCTAGGTAAGCTGTGAACTAAGCTGTGCCCATTCATGCAAATCAGAGGAACAGTCTACCTCTATTCACTGTAATGTACCTTTAGTAATCACAAATTCTCACCTCCTTCATAGTAAAAGTGTCCTTCTCCGCACCAGCTAGCTTTAACAACTTCAACAGCAGGGGCTTTGGTTTAACCTGTGTAAACAAAAAGAGTATGCACCAATTATTTACCAAACAAAACACTCCTTTATGCAGGTTGGCTTCCTCCTTCTCTATTAATCCCACATAAACACACTCAACAACATTAAAACCTGTATTCAAGCTTTTAACTTAAGTTCAACTTAGAATAACATGAACCAAATCATACTAAACTTTTCATACCCCATCCATCTCAGCTCAAATCCCAGTCTTTCACTAGCACATACAGATCCTGAACTGGAGCTACACGGTTAATTTAGTAATTCCAAGTACAGGTCTGCCTCCCGGGGAATTTCGCTTCACTCCTTTAGTACTAACAGTGGCTCCTACAGCAGAGGGAGGAAGGCAAAAGGACCACTGTGACTATCGGGTCCAGAGTGCAGCCACAAAGCAAATCCGCCTCTTAGTCTCTTCCTGTGACACTTTCTAGGGAGGGCTGCAGTTTTGCATTTGCCAGCTGGTTGCTTTTTATCTCTGACCTGTCCTCAGCTGGGAAGCACACTCTGTCCTTTCCATCTTATGTCAATCTCTGCTACCTCTCCAGCAGCCTCCCACCCACTGTCCCAACACACTTATATCTGCAGCCAGTCTTCGACTATTTCCAAGGCAGAGAAGGGAAAAGTTAAAAACTAAATGAACGAAAGCTCCTTCCCTCCTTGCTTTTTGTTTTGTTGTTTTTGTTTTTTTTTCCTGACCAGAGCACAGTCCTGATCCCGTTCACTGCAGCGTTCCACAAGCAGCTGTGCCAGTGCAGAACATGAGAAAACATTGCAGAAGACTGCCACGAGCGTAAAGGAAACTCCTGTAGAGCCACTAATGGTTTCCAGAGCAATCTGGTTTAGTATTGTCACAAATACCAGTATCATAACCATTCTAAGAACTGGCTAATATTTAGCTATCCCAATTTATTTCCTAAAATAAGAGAAAAACAGAAAAGAAAAACTTCACAGGGTAAGTGTAAACAGAATATAACGGGACCAGAAAGAAATGCTTAAGTGAAGGGCGTAGGGAGACCTTAATTGCATTTCAAATAGCCTGCTAAACCAAACGCTCAGTTTTAGCGATTAAGTTTCAAGAATCACAGACAATGAGACCAACAAGCAAGCTGCGGAAAACGTTAGATGTCTGTTCACCCGTTCTTAGGTGCTAATCACTCAGAGCAGGCGGCAAGTGCTCGTTTCAGAAAAGCAGCAAACAATAACTTATCGAACTCATAATGTCAGCTACATATAGGAAGGTACAGTTTCAGATCTCTGAATCCAGAATTAAACCCAGGAGTTCAGACGCTTTTACTTTCCATCCCTCTTTTATCGTCCTTCAAGTATAAAGTACATACTCATCTGACAGCAGATAGCATCACATTATGGTAACTTTAAAAAACAGAAGAAAAAAAAAAAATCAACCTGTAACAGTCTTCTGTGGCTATCACTCTACACTCTGAAGCTTTACCCTTCTACAAAAATAATCCAGTTCGACCATCGTTTTACACATGTCATTTTAACTCACTCCTTGGTATAACATACGGGCTTCCACCCTCAGGATACTTACCATAACCAGAAGATCCTTCCCATTAAAATAAAGGCAACTGATCATCAAAGGTCTCCAGGAAATAGTCTAGACCTAAACCATCACCCCCAACTCAACCACGAACGACAAAGATTTGCTTCACAATTAGAGGCTCAAAGAGGGGCCATCTTCACCGGATTTCCTGGCTTTTCTCCAGCCATCACTCGAGGAGCAAAGCAGCTCTCCTGAATTAGCAGCTCAAAGCTGCAAAAACCACGACAAACTCGCGCGTCCAACAGTTTTACTGACCAGCGCCTCTTGCTCCGAAGTGGTGCCAGAAGCGGCATCCGTAAGGGACGACATCTTGGTATTGCACATTTGCCTGCAATTAATTAAAGCGGAGAAAATTGATCAAAACGTGGGACACGGCGACACGTCCCGGGTTTCCCCCACCCAACAGAGAGACAGCCCGGGGGTGGGGAACGTCGCAGCGCTCTGCAGTCCCAGCAGCGCCCACTCACCTCGGTGCCCTTGTCCAACACACACGCTGAGCTCCAGTAGCAGGTTATCTGGGCCGGGCCGAGCCGGGCCGGGCTTTTATATAGCGCTGCCAAGAGGCAAGTCGGGGCTTAGCTCCTCCGCCGGCCGCGGCCCGACATGCCTGAGCATGACCAGCAGCGGCGGCGCTGCCCAGTCACCGCGGGGCCGAGGCGGGGCGAGGGCCGACGCTGACTCACTGCAGTCGCCAAAACCGAAGGGGGGGGCAGGCGGTGGGGCTGCCTGCTTAGTTTCTGTACAGCCTCTTGCGCAGCGCCGCGCTCGCTCCCTCCCTCCGCCAGCACAAGACGCGGCGCTCCCCTCAGCGCCAGGCCCCGAGCGAGCACCCTGCCGCGATTCGGCCGCCCCTCCCCCAGCACCCGGGCCGCCGCTCTCGAAAAGCGAGCCCCGAGCGACCCCTCGGCCGTTGCCCCGAGCAAGCCGGGATCCCCACGCACCGCTAGCCGCGCCCGCTCTGCTGCCCGGCCCTCGGAGGACTGCGGGCCCTAGCACGCCGCAGCGCGGTCTGCGCCCAACGCCGCCATGTTGGCCGCCGCACGGCGCGGACCGTTGGTCTCCCCAGCGCCCCCTAATGGGCTCGGGGCAACGGCCGCGCCGCTGCCAGGCAGTGGGGCAACGGCCGCGCCGCTCACAGGCGGCCATGGCCCGGGCGGGGCTGTCCAGCCGGAGCTGCCTGCCAGGCCCAGCGGCCGTGCGGCCTGGAGACCGCGCGGGAAAGCCGTGCCCGGGTTGAAGGACAAACAGGGCGAAGGCCTGGCAGCAGCAGGCGCTGTGAGACTAGGGCTGGCGGACCGCAGGGAAGGAGGTTCGAGCAGTGCTTTGCGGCGTCTTTTTCTTTTCACATCGGTGCCCCTCCTCTTGCCCATCGTCCCAGCTGTGTTTACGGACACCGCTTTCAGAGCGTCGCAAACAAACCGTGTTGTCGTTTGTGGACATGAGTCGTTCAGGAGACAGCATTGGAAGAGCAGGGCTCGTCAGTAAGTTCCCGGAAGAGTATTAGTGTTCCCTACAGATGCTCAGCTCGCTGGATGTCAAAGCCCCGCTGCCTTCCTCTCAGACACATACAGGTTTTTCGAGCTGCAGCCCTGCCTGCATGGGGGAGGCTGCGCAGCCTCGCGCCAGCGGCAACTCTCGGGACCTTACTTGGTGATCTCGGGTTCGGAAACATAAGGCCTTCCTTGGGGGTAAACAGCCTTGCAACGTCTGATGGCAACCTTGGCCTGCTCCGAATCCAGCTGCAGCGTATGTGTAGCCATAAAGAAAGCTTTGTTATGCCGATTATTTTGAGGTTAATAAAGGCAGAGACTTGCTCATAGTCTGCCTAAATGCACAGAATCACAGAACTGACCAGGTTGGAAAAGACCTCTAAGACCATCGAGGTCAACCTATCACCTAACCCTTCTAATTAACTAAACCATGGCACCAGGTGCCTCATCCAGCCTCCTCTTAAACACCTCCAGGGATGGGGACTCCACCACCTCCCCGGGCAGCCCGTTCCAATGCCAATCACTCTTGCTGGGAAGAACTTCTTCCTAACATCCAGCCTGAACCTGCCCTGGTGCAGCTTGATGCTGTGTCCTCTTGTTCTGTCCCTGGGTGCCTGGCAGAAGAGATCAACCCTACTCTCCCTTCAGGTAACTGTAGACAGCAATGAGGTCTGCCCTGAGCCTCCTCTTCTCCAGGCTGCACATCCCCAGCTCCCTCAGCCTCTCCTCACAGGGCTGTGTTCCAGGCCCCTCACCAGGCTTGGTGCCCCTCTCTTCACACCTTCAAGCACCTCAACATCTTTCTTGAATCGAGGGGCCCAGAACTGGACACAGAATCACAGAATCATTTCAGGGGACATGGTAAGGAAAGTGCTGGACACCTAACTAGCAGATAATGATGCCTTTGGATAGTAGTTTGATTTGCAGTGCTCATTTGTGCCTTTTATGTTGTTTTGTTTGGTTTTTTTTTTTTGTTGTGGGTTTTGTTTGTTTGTCTGTTTTGTTTATTGTTTTTTCCCAACTGATATTCAGGAGAGGAAACTCAGTGATAGCATCCAAAAAGAATCATAGAATGTCAGGGGCTGGAAGGGACCTCGAAAGCTCATCCAGTCCAACCCCCCTGCCAGAGCAGGATCACAGAATGTCAGGGGCTGGAAGGGACCTCAAAAAATCATCTAGTCCAACCCTCTCTGCCAGAGCAGGATCACCTATACCAGATCACACAGGAACACATCCAGAGCAGGATCACCTATACCAGATCACGCAGGAACTGGAGGCTGTCGTGTTGCCCAATATTCCTGTTTCCCTGTTGAAGCAGGGAGAATTCCTGTCATTTTCCAGCCCCTGGGTTTTAATATCTTTTAAGTGTGGGGGGATTTGGAAGTATGTTATTTTGGTAGTTACTTATTAATTGCTGCACTTCACTAGAAAGAGTTAGTTTTCAGTTGGACTCCCTTTTTAAACTCTTAGGGGCTTGCTTTCTTTGCCTCTGGTGGTATTTTAAGAGCACATATGAATAGTGAAAAGGTTTATTAGACAATGGGAGCACTGCAGACAGTGTTTAAAGATAGACTAGTGTGGAGTGAGGATACTGCTAATTTTCCATGACAACTAACTTGCCCAAACAAGCAGTGGATACCTGCCTGGACTTGCCCGTTGGCCAAATACAGGTTCTCAGCAACTGTGGTACATTGTAAAAATTCCAACAAAAGCTTAAATTTCAATATTTGTGTTCTGACAGACTTTCAAGACAAGCTTGTTGGCCCTCTACAGAGTAAAGCTCAAGGTCTAGCTAAGAAGCTGCCAGCATTTTGCAAAGTGTGCTCACCTCCTGTTAGCACTTTGGCTTCAAGGGAAACAGAAATCTGTTTTAAGTGGGATGTCCTGACACTGGCAGTCAAATATCTGCTCGTTTCCACTCAGTACCCCAGTTCCTAGCTAGCTTCATCATTAAGAGAAAATTATGTCTGCACAAAAATGCAAGATAGAACGGAGCTGCCGTGTTTGGCTGCTGTAACACTGAATAGCAGTATTATTGGTGCTTGATCTTGTCTTAATGTGGCATGAAAGCTCTTTATTTCCTACACAAAATGCATTTTACTGAGCTGAAGCAAACAAAAAATAGAGTGTTTAGGTAGTTCTCCCAAAACCCATGACATGATTAAGGCTTGTCTTAAGGACAGTATCATTTTACCAAAGGCTGTGTGGAGATTAAGGTGCTTTTTAAATTCCTAATAGATTTTCTACTGTCCAAGACTTAAACTGTTAACTATGACTCTTTTTATTTTTCCATTTCTCAACTAACAAACATCATGTAACCAATGACTTTGAGATTCTTTAATAACTTCCATTAACTGCTAAGGATTAAAGACAAAAGGAAAAAAAATCCAGTTTCTGTCTAGAATCGTTATCATTGTTCAAGGTCAATCTTCTCTCTCTTCTCAGACAGACTAATCTCAAGTAAAGGGAGGCTCTGTGTAGGTGAAATGTGCTGTCTATGGTTACTGCAGGAGACAGGGGGGTGCTTCCTGACATGCAGGGCTACATCACCTCTGCCCTTTTTGTCACACTTTTGTCACTATGCAGCACACTATGTCATCATCAACCCTTATTACATTCTTATGCTTGCTAATTCAGGAAAAGCATGATTAAATTGTTTTAGTAGAGGGGTAAGTGGTAAGCTTGTGTAGTTATGAGAGCTGACTTTCCACTGTTTTGCAGAATCACAGAATGTCAGGGGCTGCAAGGGACCTCCACAGCTCATCCAGTCCAACCCCTCTGCCAGGGCAGCAGCACCTACAGCAGATGACACAGGAACACATCCAGGCAGCTCTTGAATATCTCCACAGAGGGAGACTCCACAACGCCCCTGGGCAGCCTGTGCCAGGCTTCTGTCACCCTCACAGGAAAAAATATTCCTCCTCATGTTTACATGAAACTTCCTATGCCTAAACTCCCACCCATTGCCCCTTGTCCTGGCATCAGGCATCACCCAGCAGATCCTGGCTCCAGCCTCCTGGCACTCACCCTGCACATATTTATAAACATTGATGAGGTCCCCCCTCAGACTCCTCCTCTCCAAGCAGCACAGCCCCAGCTCCCTCAGGCTCTCCTCATAAGAGAGATGTTCCATTCCCTTAATCACCTTTGTGGCTCTGCACTGGACCCTCTCAAGCAGTTCTATGTCCCTCTTGAACTGAGGGGCCCAGAACTGGGTACAGTACTCCAGATGTGGTGTCAGCTGGGCAGAGTAGAGAGGCAGGAGAACCTCTCTCGACCTACTAACCACAGCCCTTCTAATCCACCCCAGAATGACATTGCCCCTCCTGACCACCAGAGCACATTGCTGGCTCATGGTCAACCTCTCATCCACTAGGACCTCCAGATCCTTTTTCCCTTCGCTGCCTTCCAACAGCTCAATCCCCAACCTATTCTGATACCTGGAGTGGTTCTTTCCCAGGTTTCAAGGTGACAGAAAAGGAGACATTGCTAAGGCAAGACTCCACCTGTGTGTTTTATTTCTAATGTTACAGAAAGTGTCTGGAGCAGATGGAAGCCTTAGCTAGAGATGCCCACTTTACATTGTGGTTAACTAACACAGTTTGAAACCCTTTTTAATATAAATTCAGATTCTAACTGTAAACATTTCATTGTTTAATGCTGGCAAGCTACATTATATTCTGAAATGGATCTAGTCTAAATATAGGCACATATGCCAGAGGAAGGATAGTTGCTATGCTGTAGGGGAGCCCAACTCAAGCAAACAGATGGGACTTCGATTTGAGATTTTTGGTCCAATTGTAATTCTTCTCCCCTCTTTTTTTTTTTTTTTTTTCCCTCTGGCTGCTACCAAATCAGCATCCAGCATGTATTTGAAATGGTCTGAAGTTCCCCAGTGCTGGTTGCACAGGTATCCAGGATTTATCAGATCTTCTCTCCAATCTATTTGTCACTTCTTGGCTGTAAAACAGGTTAACCTCATGTGGTGTCTATCAGCCACTCCCAGACAACAAACCAAACCAACAAACAAAACCAGAAAATGAGAACTAAAACCAAAACCTTGCACTGTGCTGATGTATCCTTCTCACAGGTAATTAGTGATAGAACAAGAGGGAACAGCCTCAAGCCACCACTGAGTAGGTTTAGACTGGACATTAGGAAACATTTTTTCCTGGCAAGAGTGGTCAGGGATCGGAATGAGCTGCCCAGGGAGGTGGTGGAGTCCCCAAGCCTGGATGTGTTTAAAAGGTGCGGTGCTTGGGATATGGTTTAGAGAGCACCTTGTAGAGTAGGGATATGGGTTGGACTTGGTGATCCTGAGGGACTTTTCCAACCTGAATGTTTCTATGAATCTGAAGCCTTACACTGCATCTCTGCTAGTGTGACACAAAGCTGTCATCAGCTTTGTGCTGTAGATTAGGAGGCACCGTGATATAAAATATCAGAGGAAAAAGGATGGCAAAATGCAGTTGGGGCATGTGTGGCTCGTGTGTTCTGCCAGGTCTGCTGCAGCCATGACCCCACATGCCAGACAGTGGCTCAGCACACTTCAGGACAAACACAGGAGAAAGAATTTTGCTGTGTTCTTGACATTCCTGTTTTGTTGTGTAAGAAAAGGCACATTGATAAGAAATCCTCCTGCCAGTCAGTAAGAGCGTGGTTGGTTCAGAGAACTTAAATTTGATAAGCTAAGACTTGCCCCAGTGGAGAGGTCTGACAGCACTACCACCAGAAACATCTTGCTATAAATGATGCCAACACTCTACTAAATGCAAAGGGGATGCAGCCTGGGGACAGCTTTGAAGACATAGTGACAGACAGGAATCAAGAGCAAGGCTCACAGCAGCAGTGGGAACCCAAAGACCTCTGCTGCTGTGGCAGCTGTTTAACAGGGAACACTAAACTGCTTTGCTGTTAAACTCGAGTTCTTCTGGTGCACAAAAACTGTGTCTTTGAGCTGCCCAGGACTGCACTGCCCTTCCCAGCAACCCCAGGTGCTCTGGGACTGGGTGGCATGGCAGGGGTCCTGCAGCTTCTCCTGTGCATGCACCCTGGGCTCAGATACCCACAGTATTTTCTGGATGAGATCTTGAGCAGTTTTCTGCATTTCCCTAACTCCAGATTCAACCTCTTGTGTTTTTTGTTTGTTTTGGTTTGTTTTTGTTTTGTTTGTTTGTTTTTAATTTAAAATCACTTCAGCTGGATGGGCAAAGATGGTCTCAAACAAACTTTTTCTAGCTGCTGTTCACGAGCTCTTCCCTCCCTTCCCCAAGCATCTTGTTCCAGTGCAGCCTATTCTTGCAAGCATTAACTGCAAGCTGCTTAGAAACCACCTGGAGCTGGAATGATCATCCCACATCAGAAGACAGCAGCTCTTCTGCTTTTGTTTAGTTGGTGTACACATTCCTTCACGAATCTGGGAGACACTGGTAGTCTCTGCCCAAATGTGATTCCTATTTGCTAGCAGCAAAATGAGCTACAAGCAACATTTTACCAAACAATAGTGTGTGCTTTCTGAAGAGAGGCCAGCTGGCAAAAATATAAACCAGTTGTTTTGAGCTTCTGCTTAGAGATGCTCAATATCTAAACATGAAATGAAAGGCTGGGTTGGGGTTTGTTTTGATTTTTGTTTACCTTTTATTTTACTCTTTAGATCTTGCTTTGGGAATTCTGGGAACAATTAGACCACACCTGGAATACTGTGTAAAATTTTGGGCTCCCAAGTTCAAGAGAGACAGGGACCTGCTGGAAGAGTCCAACAGAGAACCATGAGGATGACTGGGGCACTTGAGCATCTCCCTTATGGAGAGAGACTGAGAGCCCTGGGGCTGTGTAGTCTAGAGAAGAGAAGGCTGAGAGGGGATCTGATCAACGTGTACAAATATCTGAGGGGTGGGTGTCAAGTGGAGGGGGCCAAGCTCTTTTTGGCTGCATAGCAATAGGACAATGAGCAATGGATACTAATTGGAACAGAGAAGGTTTCACCTCACCATGAGGAGAAACTGCTTTAGAGTGAGGGTGACAGAGCCCTGGCACAGGCTGCCCAGAGAGGTTGTGGAGTCTTCTTCTCTGGAGACTTTCTAAACCCACCTGTGTGGACTCCCCTGGGTGATCCTGCCTTGGCAGTGGGTTTGGGCTCAGTGATCTCTGGAGGCCCCTTCCAACCTCTAAGGTTCTGTGATTCTGTGAATTCTGAAGAACCCAAAAGGAAAAAAAAAATCTCATGAAAAGGCTCTTACTCTCAGTAGTTTGGGTTAGGAACATCACTTGTGAAGAAAAATGTTTTCCTTCTACTCTTGTTAAGCAGGAGTGAAGTATGTGGCTAGATTATGAGCATTTCCTGCTTTACAAATCTGGAGCTGTGAAAATGAAATAATCCAGTGAGCTCTCCTTCTCTAGGAGTACTTGATTGCGTCTGATGAGATCAGAGAAACCCTCAGTTTAATAACAGTCATCTGCCTTCTTCGAACAAACTAGGATGACCCCAGTTCAGTTTGGAATTGTTCTGTTAATCCAGTGTTTTCTTTTGTAATTTAAATGTACTATTCAGACTAGCACAAACCACATTTCAGTTCAAGGGAGTGGCCCAGGAGGGTGTGTGGGCTGTGCACAAGCTACTAAGACTCATGCAGCAGACAGGTATCTTTTAGAAGCTCTTGAGAAAACATTTTGAAACGTATTCAGGGACAACCTAGTTCTGGGACAGGCTGAGAGCAAACATAGCCAGCAATCCATATCCAGTCTCTCTGGGATGCCAGGCACAGACAGAACTGCAGCCTGAAGTACTGTTAAAGTCAGGCTATACTTTGGAAGGGAAGATCAAAAATTGATTTGAACTATCTGGCAGCTACTTGAACTGTTTGTTACTAACAACAAAACCCAGCAGGGCATCTTATTACACAAGCAGCTTCCTAACTCAGACCCGTTCTAGGCATCTGATCACATATCTCCTAGAACTGTCCCAGCCATGCTATAACCCATTTGTCTACATCTCTCCCTGCATGTTTCTATGCTTGCTTTCTAGCTGCCTATTATGTAAGGAATTTATCCTCTGTAACATCCTCCTTTGTGGGCCTTTTTGTGGTCTGCTCCACAATTTAACGTTTGCTTGATGCAGCCTTGCTCACTGGGGTATGATTTTACCGGAGGCAGAATGAGCTATCTGTGCCTGAGAGAAGCCTCAGCACTCTCCTCTGGCTACTACAATTGATTTTGCTGGTGAATTACAAAGCCACCTTTCTGCTGGTATCGAATGGCTCTCTACTTTCGAGAACGTAGCTTTGTCAGTACAGCTTTTAACCTCCAGCTTCCAGCACTGTGAAGTTAAACAACAATGCTAGTAGTTGGCAAGTTATTTGGAGCATTTACCAGAGACATTATTATAATCTGAGGCAGTCAGGACTTGAAAGCTTCAAGATTAATTTGAATAGTTTTCCTGCCAGGCTTCCTTGCCATCACAAACGGGGCTGTTTGGGACAGCCAGCACGGCTTCACCAAGGGCAAGTCCTACCTGGCCAGCCTAGTGGCTTTCTACCGTGGTGTAGCTACATCAGTGGACAAGGGATGACCAACAGATGTCATCTGTATAGACTTCTGAGAAGCCTTTGACACAGTCCCCCACAACATCCTTCTCTCTAAGCTGGAGAGAGATTAATTCGATGGGTGGATAAGGAATTGGTTGGATGATTGCATCCAAAGGGTCAGTGGTCTGATGTCCAGATGGAGACAGGTGATGAGTGGTGTCCCTTGAGGGGACCAGTGCTGTTCAATATCTTCATCAGTGATATTGACAGTGAGACTGAGTGCACTCTCAGCAAGTTTGCAGATAATACCAAGCTGAGTGGTGCAGTTGATGAGAGTAAAGGATGGGATGCCTTCCAGAGGGACCTGGGCAGGCTGGAAAGGTGGGCTGAGGAGAATCTCATGAGATTCAATAAGGCAAAGTGCAGGTTCCTGCACCTAGATCACTGGGGCAATATGAAATATCAGTACAGGCTGGGGAAATGATGAAACTGAGAGCAGTCCTGCAGAAAAAGACTTGGTGGATGAGGAACTGGACATGAGCAGACAGTGTGAGCTGGCAGCCCAGAAGGCAGCCTGGGCTGCATCCAAAGCAGCAGCAGCATTGCTAGCAGATCAAAGAGGGGATTCTGCCACTTTGCTCTGCTCTGCTGAGACCTCACCTGCAGGACTGCATCCAGCTCTGGAGCCCTCAATACAGGAAGGACATGGAGCTGATGGAGCAGGTCCAGAGGAGGGCCACAAAAATCATCAGGGAATTGGAGCAGCTCTACTACAAAGCCTGGCTGAGGGAGCTGGCGGTGTTCAGGTACTGGCAGGCTGCTCTGAGGTTTCCCCAGAGCCTCCTCTTCTCCAGGCTGAAGGGGGCTACAAGAAGGCTGCAGAGAGACTGTTTGCGAAGGCATTGAGCACTAGGACGAAGGGCAATGGTTTTAAATTGGAGAAGGGGAGATTTAGATAGGATGTTAAGAACATCAGCCCCAGTTCCACTTGAGACTCAAATCAAGAAGAGGACTGAATCCATGGGCTCCTAATATCAAGTTTTATGCACTGCATTGCTTTATTTTAAGAAATCCTAGCCAAATTACTGTGTAATTCTATGTCCAGACAGTGGTTATTCAATCCTCTCACCTTTCTACTTGGAAATCTGTCCAGAGAAGGGACACTAGGATGATCAGAGGGCTGGAGCTCCTCTCCAATGAGGACAGGCTTAGAGAGTTGTGGTTGTTCAGTTTGGAGAAGAGAAGGCTCCCAAGTGACCTTATTGTGGCCTTCCAGTGTCTGAAGGGGGCTACAAGAAAGCTGAGGAGAGACTTTTTAGGGTGTCAGGCAGTGATAGGACTGGGGGGAATGGAGCAAAACTTGAAGTGGGTAGATTGAGATTGGATGTTAAGAAAAACTTCAGCATGACAGTGGTGAGAGACTGGGACAGGTTGTCCAGGGAGGTGGTTGAAGCCTGATCCCTGAAAGTTTTTAAGGCCAGACTGGATATGGCTGTGGTCAGCCTGATCTAGTGTGAGATATCACTGCCCATGGCAGGGTGGTTGGAACTGGATGATCCTTGAGGTCCCCTCCAACCCTGACAATTCTGTGATTCTGTGAAACAATGGTTGGTTGCATTTGATCTGACTGGAAAACTCTCTTATGGGAAAGAAATTGAATAAAAATGTAGGTTTTCTAGATGAAGAGCTAGAGCATATATTTACAAGAACAACAAACTCTCAGAGTAGAAAATACATTCAGTGAATCCCTGACAGCTACAGGCTTGTACCACAAATTTTCCTTTTACCTCCTTTACGGCAAAATAGTCCGTGAGACAGTGTTTTACATCTCAACCACGATGAGCTTTACACATAAAAGAGGCTGTGCTGGAGGGGCAATCATCTTGAAGCATGTGGTCTTGTGACCTTTGTTGATTGTACAGCATAACAAATATGCAGTAAAGTTGTTGTCTCTCTTTTTTAATTATTATGCTTCCATATTTGTGTTCTAAGTTAAAAAATTATCTGAAGAAAAATATTTACATATGATGTATACAGAGGTTCTTTAGCTGCCCTACCATTCGCAAAGCCTAGTTATGATGTGGTTGTAATGAGCCACACATTAAACTTTCATCTTGAGTGATCTGGTCCCAGATTTCTTCTTCTAGCAGTAGTTGGAGGGTTTAGATTTCTGAAATATATCAGAGCTTGCATCCTTCATATTTACTTATGGCACATCATGTTCAACAAGAGCAAGTGCAGGGTTCTGCACCTGGGCCAGAACAATCCTCACTGTCAATAGACTGGGGCAGGAGGTGGTAGAAATCAGCCCTGTGGAAAAGGACTTGGGGGTACTGATGGATGAGAAGCTGGACGTGAGCAGGCAGTGTGAGATTGCAGCACAGAAGACAATTTACAGCCTGGGCTGCATCCAAAGT
>WBNM01025511.1:0-18037 GCA_013399055.1 Ramphastos sulfuratus
TGGTTATGTCCCCATAAAAGGCTCTCAGCTCGGTCAAACAGGATTTCCCCTTGGTAAAACCATGTTGACTTCTCCTAGTAACCTCACTGTCCTTGATATACCTAAGGACAGCGCTGAGGATAAGTTGCTCCATTACTTTTTAGGGGATGGAGGGGAGGCTGACTGGATCCTCCTTCTTACCCTTACTGAAGATTAGAGTGATGTTTGCCCTCCTCCAGTTCCCAGGCACCTCTCCTGTCTGCCGTGACTTACCGAAGATGGTGGAGAGTGGTCTGGCAATGACCTGTGCCAGCTTCCTCAGCACCTGTGGGTGCATGCCATCAGGACCCATGGACTTATGGATGTCCAGATTACTTAACCCAGTACTCATCAGTCTAGGAAGACTCCTTGGTGCTATCTCATCCGAGACTTAACTGACTTGCTATGCACATAAGGCTTGGAGGATCTTGATGAACTGACTGCCCTGGTAACAAACATGGGAGGGGTAAACTGTGTTTTGGTAGTGTTACTTGAGTACAGTCAATGGCTACTGGTGAGATGGAGAGGAAAAAACAGAAGACTTCATAGTGCTTAGCTTGACTACAGTTGTGGCACCCTGAAATACTGAGAGACCCGAGACTCTTTTGATCTTAAAGGCCAACATTAACTCAGTTACAAACCTCCAGCATCCAACCCTTCCCAACCAATGTTCAATGAGATGTTTGCTTCCCTACTGGAGCCTGGCATAGAAAGATATATGAGCTCCGGTTTCTCACTGTCTTTGTCTTCACTATGAAAATCCTGATGGATGTACATCCCCTGCAGATTGTTTTAATGAGCTTCTGGATCATTAAGCTTTACAACCAGGACATAGTGTTGCAAATCTTGGCTAAAATCAAGTCCAAGCAAGCTCTTAGGTGAGAAGGAACCCTGGAAAGATTTACTTTTTATTTCCTCACCTCCCCTGAAGGCTGTGTTGTATATGAAGCTTTGCTAGACCAGCCTTTATCCTCTCTTCAGCAATATAACAGGCTGGGGACCAAAGCAGAAACACATGGCCAAGTGCTGAGAGAGCTTTTAATTCTGACAGTGCATCTATTTCTTCCTTCAGATATATCATGAAAAAAAATGACTGAAGTGCCAGTTCACCAGCATACAATTATTTGCAGATTGAGTGTCAGCATTTTTCTTTTCATTCTAAACAAGAATCATTTTAATAGTTCAGGGTTAGATATTAATAATTATCCAGCCTAGAAGGATGCATTCCATTATTCCTCTCACAGCTGTGCATGCACTCTGTTTCTTGAAAGGAGGACCAAGGAGGGAAAGAGATCTGTATAATAATAGCTGATAAATTGAGGCTTTATAGAAATTGGCTTCTGTCACTGAAAAGAACAAGACAAAAGACCCTGTGCATCCAGATCACACATCATGGAAGAGAAAAATTGCAAAAATATAAGGAACAGACAAGATCAAAGGGTAAAAATGGCAGAATCTCTTAAACTGCTATAGTTAGGAACTATGAAACAGACAGCATCTTCAAACATGCGACTTAATTTACTACTTGTAACAAAAAGGAGTTTGAAATTACCATCCTAAAGTAAAGTTGCTCTTCCTATCTTACTCAACAAAAATATTTTATTTGTGATAGAACTGAAAGGAACAGAGTTAAGTCAGTGCTGAGCACAGTTTAATACTCTCCCTAAAGAGCAGCTGCAAAAGGAAAAAAGTACAATCACCACCACCCCCAACAAAACAAAAAAAAAAATAAAAAAGAGAGAGAGAAAAGGCAGAAGATGTGCTCTTGTTTTGAAACTTGAGATTTTGCCATTTCTTCTCTTGGTGGGTAGCTCGTGACAATGGCTCCCCCGAGTAAGACATGTTTGTATTTCCAAAAATAGGAGAGAATGATCTAAGAGCTGCCACCCGTCCAGTGGCCCGTGACAGGGGGACAGGCAAACCAGCACCACTTTCAGCTGGTACCCCTTTCTTTCTATTTCCCACCTGCGCAGCAGGCATGGCTCAATGGCTGAGGGATTCTCCTCCGACCTACAGAGTTTACAGGCTGGCGGATCCACATGAGCTGAGGCTGATGTGAAGTCTGGCAGTCTGAAACTGGATTTGTGAAGCATTCAGTTGTGCCGGCTGCAGGAGCGCAGTAATTTCCAAAAGAGGGGCAGAGCGCACAGCTGAGGGCAGTAACTATCTCAGCTGTCACTGTTTAATCCAACACCAAGCCTGAGCGTCAGCACCCTCCAAGAGAGACAAAAGCAGAACCAAGAATCCGAGCACTGTAGGACACAGATTTATTTCATTACCATCAAATACTTCTCTGTGATGAGACATGTCTCTTTAAATTTTCCATACAGAAAATATGTGCTAGCATATTGCCAGTCGAAGGGGTATGTTTTTGTGTGCATGTGTAGATCCAGTTGGGTTTTTTAGGATGTAAAATACAAATTAAAAAAGCCATTGTTCTTCCCTTGCTCTCAATTTTCAAAAAATTGCCAGTTCTCATAAGCAGACCAAAACAGATAACAGATGGCACTGGCTAGCAACAAGGAAACCTAGATGCAAATGCAGCATGGTATAAGAAGAAGATCTTTGATGTGGCAGGGTTATGTTTTCTATCATGGTTTCTAACCGGTTGTGAGAAAAGTCCTGTGTTAGCAGTTCATGGTATTTGATTGGATGTGAAAGGTGGCAATAATTCATCTGGTGACCAAATGAAAAAAATGTTAATAAAGAAATTAATAAATAAGCAAATAAACATACAGGGGTTTGATCAACTTCCCAGTAAAGTCAACAGGAGACTTTCCGGTAATGTCAATAACTATTAGAGTGGGACTTGCATGCCCATTTCTGATGTTCTTCTGAGGTTTAGATGTACACAGGCTGTGCTATAAAAGAGAAACAAAAGGTTGTTATCCATGAATGCTTTCCTGATCCAAGAGTTGAGCCACTGGTCTTCATAAACATCAAAGTCAGGTACCATGTCAGATCACTCAGAGAAGGCAGCAGGTCTAGCATGTCAGCAACACCGGTCCCAAGCAGCCCCTGTATCCCTGCTCTCTCCAAATCTGCCCAACTTCACAATGAATCAAGATCTACAGTTGAGTGAACTACAGCCATTTATCTGTAGCTGTGCAGTGCAGGTCTCCTAGAACTTGTATAAGGTTGTTTTTAATTTAGCTTAGGTGGAAGTCAAACTAAACAGATCTCTCTGGTGCAAGTATCTCTGCATGGGGAACACCAGGAACACTTTGAGGAGGCAGTGAATGGTGCCCTTGGGGGTACTGCACATGGGTGAGGCATGTCCACATGTAGATGATACATCTGGTTGTAGTTTGATGAGTGTACACGTTTTCCATTCCTGCCCACAATGTCACCTCTACCTCAGCTTTTAAATTGCAGCCTCCAGAGCTGGGAAAGACAGCACAGGTTAAAAGAAATTAAACTCCCACCAGCTTCTCTTTCCACTGAGAGCAAATCTCTTCTTGTAGCAAATGAGTATCAGATCCATCCCCAGGCATGAACAATAGAGGTTTAAGCAGCTTGAAAGTTTAGGTCTGATGTCTTGGTTGGGTGAGACTACAATTACATGCTTTCTTCCTGCAGAAATGAACGCTTGTCAAATTTCCAGAATAATACAGAGCACTCGCTCTATGATAGCAGACCTCCTATGTAAGGCAACAGATAGACAAATGCACTCAAAATGACAGAGTGATTTCTCATATTTACTCTCTTAACCTTTACTCTCAGTGCTTGTACAGGCAGATCCATAGCAGTGAGCTCAGCCTTACCAGGTTGGTAGAAGGATGTGATTAAATGCTCATTGTTTTTTCTAGAAAATAATTATGTTGAAGTGCTGCCAGTCAAATACTGGCAGAAATTTGAAAGAGGCAGTGTAGCTCACTTGTTCATTGATGGTCCACTCATAAGTCAGCCTTTGCTGGTAAAATAACTTTTTTTTCAGCCCTTCTCCCATCCAACACTGAATATATGCTTTTAGAGAGCATCAGAGCATCAAAGGTTTCCCTTATCATACGAGAAATGTATAAAATTTGATTTTTCTTTGAAGTACTTTGTAACACTCCTTTTGCGTTCAACTAAAGCTGTCACTGAGTTCACTGAGGTTTACCCATGCAAGGAGCAAGAGCTCTGTCCCCTTGGGAGAATGCAAGCCATTTTCTAGTAATTTGTCTGCTAAGATGACAGATTTCCTAATTATAGCACTGAAAACAGGAAGTTCACTTTTTCTAACAGAAATTACTTTACATATTTTATGAAGCTGAGCCAAAGGCGCTGCTTTTGTTAGCTAGAGTTGGTGGTTATTGGGATGGTCTGGACATGAGAATTATCTACTTCCCCTTCCTCTTTTTTGTTTTTCTTAATGGAGGCTTTATACCTGACTAAAATGCACAGCAATACTTTTCCCTTCAGGTCATGTTATCAGAAGCTTTGAGTTGGGGGTGGGGGTAGAAAAGTTCACTTACTAGGTAAGATTAAAGCAATTAAAGGCTAAGGCTCCTATTTAATTTTCTCTTGTAGATGCAATTTTTCATGAAATGACAGCACCAAAACCTTTTCAAGTTTTATAGCTATTTCACATTTGGCAGAAACAACAGGAAACCATCTGTAGCAAAGCAGGATTGTTGTAAGCGTAATATTTGGTAATGAAAAAAAGATTAAAAGAAAACACTGTTATCATTACATGATAGCTTTGAAGGTTTGGGGAGCAGGATGCTTGCATTTTCCCATCTACCAGCATCATGCAATTTTTCTAGATGAGGCAGCCATGCAGAAAGTTGCTTGTTGTAACAGAAGGAAGAAGTCCAATAGGAAATTTGACTGTTGGTTTCTCATTGAGACTTCCATGATGAGTATAAAGATGCTTGTGCAAAGGAGGCTGTGCATGACTGTTTTCTGTATATCATGAGTTACATGGCAGAGCTTATAAGTACATACTCAACTTCAAATAGTCAAGATGTCCCACAGAAGGAGAGTAGACTGTTCATGTTCTTAAGCTTTAACTCAGTACTTGAAAGTCTTTTCTGGACCAGAGAAACAAAAAGAAATTATGGGAATTCAGATGGCTCGTATTACCCTCTGTTCCTTTATGGCAAAGTGTATTTGTTCTTGCTTTGTTGTGTTTTATGTGCTGGAGAAGAGACACCAGACTGGAGGAGTGCATACTCATTGGTTGTGGGTGGAAAATACTTTTTGTTGAAGCTTAGTTTGTTCATCAGGGTGTCACATCACAAGTCTGCAGTTTCAGGGGTGTTCGTGGTAGCCACCTAATACTGTGTTCAGTCCTTTAAACTTGTTACAGTGCTATGAGTAAGCTTAGATTTCTGGTCATGCCAAAATTCTCTTTAGTATTTCTGTTCAACAAAAGGAAAGAACCATTTTTTCAGCTGCTCTCTAAAATTTAGCCTAGGCTCTTTTCTCAAAAAATGTTGAGATTTTTATTAGTAAACAAGAAAGAAATCAATCTGTCTGTAATTTCTTTGTCACTAGGAAAGTTCCACATATTAATAATCAGACCTAATTTTAAGATAGTATTTTGCTGTGTGAAAGTCAAAATATGTCAGGGAACTGCAATATCTTCTTGTTATTAATGTCTTAAATTATAGCCAGACACCCTGTTTTTCCAGTTTTCAGGGCAAGTTATGAAGGCTTTTTTTTTCAAGTGCTGAGCTGATGAGACATTAAAGGCTTTTTTTTTTTTCAAATAGTTTGGCTGTTGGTTTGCTCCTTTCACTCACACCTGCCCCTTGACTTAGAAATCGTCTCCGCCTCTTCGGCATCAAACACTGAATTTACATAGGCACAAAGAAAGCTTGGAAGGCCAACAGCTTGCACCTTCATTAAGATGGGAATGCAAGAGGAACCTAGCAGCACAATGGTAAGAGAAATATCACAATACCCCACCTTTTTGCAAGGCTGACTAACCAGGGCTTTCCCACAGGAGGGAATGATGCTGAGAACACCACAGGATTAGCAGAAGTGTGTAGGGCTGCTGGCAATGACTAAGCCAGTAACAGCAAGCAAGCCGAAGTTCTAGACATGAGTCAGGTTTTGAACTTGTTGTGGTTTGTAGCGGCTCAAAAGGCTTTGTACGACATCGCTGTACAAGTCTGCGACTGCGAAGTGATGGGCTTACAGCTCCTAGGGCCACTGTCTGCTTTGGGAGGGAGCGCTTGCTTTCAGCAAAACATAGTGGAGCCCAACTCCACATGTTGCTCACCCACAGCACTGCCTTGGGTGTGCCTCTCACATTATTTTAATGCCTTTCCAAAGAACTCTGGCTTATTAATTCAGTAAAATTTTCCTAATTATACAGGCATCCCTTAGGAATTTCAGAAATGTTCATAAGAAGTGTGGAAAAGTTATTTCTTAAAAATATGTGACAAGAGTAAGAAAAAAAGCAGTGGAATGACATATGTGTTTAACACCTAAAGGAAGTGATATTTTGTATGTGCACATGCCTTTTTCCTCTGGAATTCTAAAACACAGAAGCAAAGGAAATGAGAAAGAAGCATGGTGTCTGGATTTGTTTTGTTCCTTCAGAACTTTCTGTGCATCCCTTTCAAAACAAGTTTGGTGGAAAGACTTGAATGGAAAGACTTAAGATGCTCCCTCAATCCTGATGTCAGGGGTGGTTTTGCTGTCTCTTTTAATACACTGTGGATGTTGTGCTTTTATTTACTGCTGCCTGTGCCTGTGACTGAACTGGGCAAAAAAATAAAGAAAAGGTACATGAGTTGCCAAAACTGTGTTAATTCAGTCCAAATGTATGAAAGAAAAAGGTGTCTGATTTTCTTATTGCAATGCCAAGTACAAAGGCAATGCTAACAACTTGAGCTCCCCAGAAATACATACAGAAGCAAAGCTACTGTCTGTGGTATTTCCTCTATTGTTACCACTGCTAGCTGAGTAAATTCAACAAGTGTTGCAGACAGACCTTTGCTGAGCTTCATAGACATGTCTATTTTTGCAGAATGGATGAAAGTTCTTAATTGTTATATTTAACTGTGCAATATTTTTAATCTGGAGTTTTCATCCTTTTCTGTATGTTCAGATGAAGCACTAATCACAGAAGAGCAATTAATAATGGGTTTGTGAGAAGTGCATAGAATAGCAGACACTCTCTGAACCTTTGATTTGGGAGCACACTGAACTGGGAAAGAGATACATTCTGTTAGGTTATCTTCATGGCCTTAAATGAATGGAGGAACTTGGGTTTCTAGCAGACCTGTCACTTCACACACTAAGTCTAAAATTTGCATCCTAAGAACCTTGCTCTCCTGCCCCTTCATCCCAGAGTTACCTACATTCCTTAACACCCACATTTGCATCCACTGAGTTTCTGGCATGCCTGAACATGTGCATCTGGACATGCTTTACCTGACCTGGCCCATGCTGGATGAACAGATGCACACAGCACATCTAAGTCCTACCAGTGACAGTGGCCACACTTCTGCATTTAGTTCTCGCTTAGGGAACTCTGAAGGGAGATGTGGACTGAAGGCTCTTCCGCTTGGAAGGACTTCAACTGTTTTGCCTCCAACACTGCCCCAAGCCCCAGCTCTTCTAGATTACAGAAGAGGTGTCTATCCATCCCTTTTTTTCTCAAACTGTTACATTTTCCTAGGCATAAGTGAATATTTGGCAAGCAAAAGAAAAATAATGCTGCATGGTGGCTAGGTACTGGCCAGCATATATGAAAAGGTGGGCTCTGGGGAATACTCAATGTAAGATATTTAAATTTTTGTCAGAGTAAGAACTGGAGTCCAGTTTCCAAAGCCAGTCTCAGGTGGTGCCTCAATTGCTAGATTTGAGAGTCAAGTATCTGAGTAAAAAAGAGAAAAAAACTGTCTCATGCAAAGCAGAGAAGCATCAACATGAGGGAGCCAACCAGGCCTGCAAGGGAGCCCCTGTGGCCATGCTGCCTAGCTGAGGGCTCAGGGCTGTCCCCACTCCATGGAGTCCATCCAGCCTGCCCCAAACCACTCGGGAGGGTAAGATTTCAAAAAAAACTTTCAAAGGAGAATGGTTTCTGCAGGCAAGCAAAGGCATTTGGCCTTGAGGCACTCCATGGATGATGGGGCTATTAAATACAAAGACACAGAGCACCATCAGAAGGGATTCTGTAGGCTGGATTTTGGGGGAGGGCGACCTGGAGGACTGGATAGCAAAACTTTGCCAGGCTCCTAAGCTTTGCCAGTATCATGGCCGAGGCATATCTGCTGACTTTTGAGGATCTCTGGTTTGGAGTATCTTACTCTGCCCAGGCTCTGGCTGCAGCAAGGGTGCTGCCACTTCCTGTGGATTTCATGGAGCATTTAGTGCATCATGGCACTGCTCCTGGTGTGAATCTGGCCTGATCCTTGCTGAAGCAGGGAAAAAATGTGCTAGAGATTAGTCCAGACTAGTTTTAATTAGTTCCAGGGGCTGCTGATGGATCGATGTCTTGTGGTTGACTGTCAGCTCAAGCTGAGGCTCTCCCCACTGGAACATTCTCAAAGACCTTGCTGCCATCCACATTTGTCAGTGGCAAAGTTTGTAGGTCTACTTCCTGTTCCAAATTAAACAGAGGGAGTATTTGACATTTTAAAAAATGTGTCATACTGCTCCACTAATAAATTGATCTATGGAAACTATGTACATCTCTCAAATGTGCTAACCATACCTTTAATGCAGGCCATTGGTGATTATTAAGAAGACTAGCAAAGCTTCTTAATCTGTTCAAGAACAGCTGTTCAGAGTGCAGGCAGAGAGCACAGCACAGATTTAGGAGTAAGACATTGCAGGGGGCAAACTTCGGTGAAGGTGTAATAGGTGGTATGAATGGGGTCATCCCTGGTTTTCATTTCCAAGCTTTTGACTGGCTTTGAAGTAAAAATGATCTATAGCAAATGCAATATTTTGTGAACAATGAAGGCAAACTTAAAAAAAAAAAAAAAGTGTTTTATTGCAGACTATTTGATTTTTATTTAAGAGACTGTGAACTGAGCTAATAGACTTTTCTTGTAGCAGGCTCATTGATTTCAGCTGCTGATACTGCTCCATAAGCAGGGGCAGCATTAGCTGGTCTTTAAGTTTTGAAGACTAAAATTATTCCATTTTGGTTGGTTGGTTGTGTTTTTGCTTTGTTTTTTTTTTTTTTTCATTAGAATCATAGAGTCATTTTGGTTGGAAAAGACCTTTAAGATCATCAAGTCAAATCATTATCCTATTCTACCAAGTCTGGACATGGCTATTAACCAAGTTTCTTAGCACCACATCTCTGTCCTTTATGCACCTCCAGGGATGGTGATTCAACTACCTCCCTGGAGAGCCTATTCCAGTGTTTGAGAACCTTTTCAGTGTAGAAGTTTCTTACAGTATCCAAACTAACCTCCCCTGGTGGAACTTGAGGCCATTTCTTCTCATCCTATCATTTGTTATTACAGAGGCAAGCCCAACACCCACTTTGCTACAACCTCCTTTCACGTAGTTGTAGAGAGTGATAAAGTCTCCACCAAGCCTGCTTTTCTCCAGACCAAACAACCCCTGTTCCCTCCACTGCTCCTCCACTCCAACACCCCAGTGTCTTTCTGGGCACATATATTAGGAAACGCCATTTTGTAGATTCAAATTCAGCTTTGACTACAAGAAGAATATATGCGTGGGAGATAAAAAGGACCTCAGAAGTTCAGGTGATAAGCTTCGTATATGTAACAGTTTAAGCAAGGAAAATGTATAGAACTGGCTCCATTCAAACAGGGAAACTCAGTCCTTGTTTTCTTAAAGCTTTAAACTTACATCGCCACGAGGTGCCAAGAGACAGGACAGTCTTATGGCTTCTTTTTCCAAATTTGTATGCAGTATGTCATGACAAGACTACAAAAGTGAAATGCTTTTAATTGACATATAATATATCCAGTTTGGGTCACTCTTCATTACATGTCAATAGTGTAAAAGAAACGTAACAAACACAACTTAGTAGTAACAAACAAAAATGCTACCCTTTCTGTTGCATATTGGTGGGTTGAGTTTTGACATGATTAAGTACACTTTGCAAGATCATCTTAACGTTACCCATACCTGTGCAGGTGGAGGCTGATGCTGCAGGATGTTCCATCACCCTGATGGCAATGGGCCCCAAGCAGGTGAAAGGTGGGGCACCGGAACAGGTTGCTCAGGGAGGTTGTGGCTGCTCCCTCCCTGGAGGTGTTCAAGGCCAGGTTGGACAAGGCCTTGAGTAACCTGTACTAGTGGGAGGTGTCCCTGCCTATGGCAGGGGGTTGGAACTAGATGATCCTTGAGGTGCCTTCCAACCTTACCATTCTATGATTCTATGATTCTATGCTATGAAAGTGAGTTGCCTGGGAATTTGCTCCAGGTGGGGTGATTCTGATACAAAGGCAGCATGTGCCCAGTGTGTCTTTGCCACCTTCAGTTTATGGGGGACTCAAATAGCTATGGAGAAAGACTGCATGAAAGGAACAGGTAGATGAGAAGGTCAAGATTGTAGTACATGTGCAGGTTGGAGCAAAGGATGCCCAAATCCTATTTGGACTCCCAGGTGTAGGAAGAGCAGCAGGAACATGAGCAGTGGCTGTGGGAACAACATATGATGCAGGCAGGTGGGAGCAGGTGGTACCTGTAGCTTTGCAAAATGTGATGGTAAGTGAGTAACAGAGTGAGGAAAGGCAGTGAGAAGAGTTATTAGCACTACAAAGTGTATGTGTTGAGGAAGAAGCTGAATTAATCTGAGGCAAAGGACTGAATAGAGACAAAATTACCAAACATTTGGTGGATGGGGAGAAAGGTAGCATTCTGGGGGGGTTGGAGAAGGAATTGCTGGGGAATCCAGGGCATTTGCTGCCTCCTTCATTACTTGGTCTACTCATTAGGTCAGGAGGCCCTGGTAGTGCCTGTAGCTGTTTCTTGAAAATTGCAAATTATTTTTAACAGGCAGGCAGCAATGGAGTAAGTGCCTAGAGCCATGTATTTCTGGTTCACTCTCTTGTGCCTCCCCGTGAACAGGACAGGTTGAATTGGCCTTGCTTATGCTTTTTTTTTTTCCTTTTTTTTTTTTTTTTTTCTCCAAGGCTGTACTCCATTTATTGCATTTGACTTTGGGTTCAAGAGGCATTCTGTAGTGTGCTGTCAAGAACTGAAGTGTCAGAATGAAATACTGAATGCTATTTCCTCAGCTGCTCAGTGTCGGAAATTATGGAGGCTCCAGGCTAAGTGTTCACAATGGATTCCTGTGATTGCTGCATGGAGCCATGCTCCATTTTTCAATACATTGGTCACAGGCTGATGAAACTGATTTCTCTGAGAACCTCCTGCTGGCACCAGATAGAAGACATCATCCCCCAAGGGATTAAACAGAACAACCAACCAACAAACAATAAAACACCCACAGAAAAAGTATAAATGGTAAATCTTTCAAATGTGAAAGTGGAACGGGATACCTGTGGCTAAGCTGAGATTGATGCTGCAGCTTCACAGGTACTTGTGTCAGTTCAGCTCAGGTTGAGTGTAGATGTTTCTCCTCCCATCCTAGTGGGTAGATGTTGAATGTGTACAGGCTCTCTTCCTGCTCTCCCTTTTGCCCTATTTTAAATCTACTGCAAACTTAACTTGGTTTATTCAGATTTGTAATGGCATGAGGTTTATGTGCTAGCTGGGACACGCAAGAACCTGGAGTCTTAGGAAGGCTGATAATTTGCATTCTTAATAAAACGTAATTTAAAATCCTAAATATAGAAAGTGCTCTATAACTGAAATTAAATAAACCGGATCCTTCTTCTCAGATCACAACATCTCAAACGTCCCTGTGAGCCCAGGAATTTTGGAAGAAGCCTTGTAAAAGCCTGACTCTGAACTACTTGAAAAAGGAGAATCAGAAAACCAAATCTAGAGCTTTCTGTTGGACTGAACCCAGAACCTGTGCATTGGTCCTCCCCAGTTGCAGGGCCAGCCTACGTGTGAAAATAGCCCTCAAGGATCCCTAATTTTGCTACTAATCCCATATTGCTATCTGTTCCCAGCATCAAAGATAGGCACTGTGAAATGCTTGTGAAGGGCAAGTTTTTTCTGACTTCAAGCTTTGTATTAACCACCTATACTGTCACTTTCCTGCCTTCTTTATCAGTGTGATTTCAGCATGTATCCTTACAGATGTTTCTGAGGATCACCGATTAATGCAGTGTTATTCCAAATGATACAGCAAATTTTCACCTGTAAAATGTTCCTTAAATGGTTCTGCACCACAAACGGCATCCTTACACCTAAACTTTTGTTGAGCTTTTGAGTGATAGAGTGATATAGACAATAAATAACTTGGCAAATTGCCAGCTGTTATTCTGTCTTTATGACAGATATTTTCTTCCCATATCACTTCAAAGCCTTTGGTAATTAATACAACACCTGCTAATGCTAGAATTTCAGCAGTCTGAGCTCTGGGATATTCAGTTGTATTTCTCTACATCCTATCACAGCTCTGAGCAATCTTTCCTCTCTCCGTTTGCTTCATAGATCTCAGTGCTCGGTGGCTTTGCCTCCTATCAGAAAAGTTCAGTGTAAAATTAAATCCTCTCTACTAAGGGGGTTCTTACAGAAGAATTTAAGAGCCACAGCTCTGAGCACAGCTTGCTTAGGAAGAGGATGGATACGTCTCAAATGACGAAACCAGGCTTGCCTTAGATAATATGGAGACAACATGAGTTAATGCCACATCATCATCTCCCGCCAAGTCAAAAACCTATTTTCTTTCTTTCACAAGCAGCTAGCATGCCACTACTTCCCTGGCGTTGGTGGCAGCTTAGACAGCTTGCCTGGTGCCTGTCCCACAGCTAGGCTGCTGAAGTCTGTGCCGAAATACAGGTGCCCATGCACGCAGCCAAACCCGTTTCATACTTGTATCCTGTGCTACGGACTTTCGCTGGCTTCCGTGAGCACACTCCCACGCACTCCTTCGTGTGTCTGTTTTTCTTTCCACCCACTACCTGCACCAGGCATTTGAGTTTTCTTTTTTCTTTTCTTTCCTTTTTTTTTTTTTTTTCCTTTTCACCTCAAAGTGCTAGCAATTCCTGGTGCATTTATCTTCGATGATGTGGTCGTTGTAAGATGAAGTACCTGCAGCAGCCAGTCTGTGGTTGATTTGAACGCAGGCGAGTCTCAACAATGAGCTGAAAGGAGAGTGTCAGGTATAAATCTTGTCTTCAAACAGCCAGGGTGCATTCCAGACTTCAGAGACACCTCTTTGTGTGGAAGGTTGGGGCTTTTTTTTTAATGCCTCCTATTTCTTGTTCTTGGACCTGGAAGAGGATGAAAGTGGCAGGGTGTGTGCATTCGTTTAGGTTGATAATGAGAGTGGGGCTCACGGGCATGGCAATTTGGCAGCCTCTTCACTTCCTGTAACAGTTTTTTTAAAAATCATCCAAGGGCTGCTTAAAGACAAACAATTTTTGTTTAACTACTGGTGGTTCATTTTCTGAACAACCATGCAATTAATCTTATTTGTATTAAAGAGGCAGGCTGGTGTTCGTAAGCTTTTCTGAGCTATAATTAATGAAGATCAAAAATGTTACAAAGACATAATATTTAACTTTTCATAGGTGTGACTACACAACATCTGCAGCAATTATAGAAGCAACAGAAAAATGCATTGTATTTGTTTTTTCCTTCAAAATGCCTTTGTTCAGCACAGCTCTTCATTACTGTAGCTGTGAACACAGTTTTTTTGTGAGGAGGCTAACTGATACCAAAATGGCAGGGGTTTGGATTTTTTCATTGTATTGGGAGATAAACACATGGTTTGAAAATGCTGTCAGCTAGGCTAAACTTCCTGAGGAGTGAGCCCGTGAAGTTAAGTGCAGTTAAGCATGTTGTACCTTAAAGGGGCAGACCCAAACAAGAGTTTATTGCTTGCAAGCAAATGTATGTGTGCGTGTATTTTAAAACTTCAAAAGCATCACAGCAGTTTCATGATTTTACATGCAAAAAATCCTGGATGTGTTTGCCAGTAGGAATTCTGTAGCACAGATTATCTTTTAGCTGTGCTACTTTAAAAAAATTAATTAATGCATAATAAATAGTATCTTATTTACCTCTGGATGATTAAATGAAGAACATCTCTGGAATGTATCACTTGAAGACATACGACAAGGAACTTGTGTAGTTTTTCTTTGGCAGTAGTTTTCTGCTGCTCCACCAACCTTTCAGCTACTCCTCTAGCAAAAGGAAAATCTGTTTTGCACTGGCCTGACCCAAATACAAATGGCTCCAAGTGTGCCACTTGGATTCACTAAACAACAACATTTACATACAAGCACTGGGCTCATGATTTTATTATGCCAGGGGTCATTTGTTTCATACACATGGCATTTTCCTAACATTTTGCAAAGAGAAGCTGAAGCTACATCATTCCTTTTATAACTCTTCCAGCACTGCTAAGGCAAAATTAGCTCTCTCATCTGTGGGCTCTGAACCACAGAATTGTCAGGGTTGGAAGGGACCTCAAAGATCATCCAGTTTCAATCCTGCTGCCATGAGCAGGGACACCTCACACTAGACCGGGTTGCCCAGAGCCCCATCCAGCCTGGCCTTAAAAACTCCGGGGGTAGAGTCTCCATCACCTCCCTAGGCAACTCATTCCAGTGTCTCACCACCCTCATGGTGAAAAACTTTTTCCTAGCAACTAACCTGAATCTACCCACTTCTAGTTTTGCTTCATTCCCCATAATCACTACCTGACATCCTAAAGAGTCCCTCACCAGCTTTGTTGTAGGCCCCCTTCAGATACTGGAAGGCCACGATAAGGTCACTTCAGAGCCTTCTCTTCTCTTCTCTTCTCTTCTCTTCTCTTCTCTTCTTATCTGGGATAAATATGATCTCAAACATGGTTTGAGGAACAAGCTATCCTGGTATGATACCAAAGCCAACAGAGGCACCATCTAATGTGTACTAAACCACATCAAGAATGAAAAAGGAATCAATCTTTGTCCTTTTCATTGTGGGATGCAAGTGTCACCTGGGAGGTGATATACAAAGAAGATACAACCCAGGGATGCCCACCATACCATGACTGTATTCTAGAAAAGTTTGTGCTACCTGATGCCAATTCTCTTTCTCCAGTAACTGTGTTTCTAGAAACTACTCTAGCCTGCACCCCAGCTATACCTTCCCAGGGAGAGAGCAGTCAATTGCCCTTGTGACCAGAGGGTCCTGGTGTTCAACCCAAGCTTTAACACAAAGCCTGAAGATAAATAGGTTTGGCTTGGAGAAACATTTGCAAAACTGAATCACAGAAAGTTGCACATGTTAATTACATCATATTTATTTCTGTTTACTTTGTGACTCATAACTTTCCTAAGTATATGCAAGTAAAAAAAGTCTGATGACTTCTTGTATTTAAATAAGGACTCATCTACCATATTCAAGAGGCATCTGGTCTCTGAAGCTCACCCTTTAATACCTCTCAAGGTCAAAACCCAACAAGTTGTTTACAAGATGTCAGGATATTGATGCATGAATGTTTTCCTCAGAGGGGGACCAAGGGTTTGGCTTTGTACAAAATATTGGCTGCAACAGTGTGGCACAGTGCTGGCTTGAGGGAGTTGGGACAGTTAGCAGCAATGCGCTACCTGAATCCTAACGAAACCAGGCACAAGCAAATGTCAACAGCTTCATCTTTTTTTTTTTTCTCTTGATTGCAAAAGTGTTGTACATAAACCCTCCACACTTCCAGTACCCAAATCGGTGTGTTCTTTGAGCAATTTACAAGTTTTTACATTTTACAGAGGCGAACCCCTCCCACAGTCTTCTCGGTTACTCATCTTCTCAAGCACTCTTTCATCTTTTTATCTTTCAGACTGTAAGATCTTTGAGGAAGAAACAGTCTTTATTTGTGTACTGTACAACAACCAGTATATTTAACACTAAACTCAAGTGTCTGCCTACACTGTAAAATACTTGCCAAGCAGTGTGGTTTAAGAGAGTATCAAGGATGTTAATTTCTAGCAATTAAAAAGGGAATGAGAAAGTGTGAGGATACTGTAGCTTTCGTTCAAAACAAAATGATAGGACCCCCAAGTGTAGCGTGGGTGGATACACAGTTGAGGTTGTCTGTGCAACAACAGTTTTGCTCCTTAGCTTCTTTCTGCGCCGTGCAACTTGCATGTTAATCGCAGCCATCATCATGAATAAATTTTGATAAGGGTGCTTCCAGGAAGAGTTGGAGAGGCCTAAGAAGCTACCGTCACTGTGTCCACACTTAACAGGATCCATTTGCCCAAGGAGAAAAGGTGTTTTCCCATTTGTCTCGGCCTCTCACACTTATTCCCTTCCACCCAACAGATCTACTGTGTGAGGGCCCAGATTTGTAATTCTCTTCTCAAATTGCAAGCCTGCTTTAAAGTCAGAGGAACTGTTCTTTTATGACTTTCATATTATACATATACATATGTTTGGTTTATAGGTAAAGCTACAGCTAGTTTGACTCTGTGGCACTTTTTACATCATGTTATTCTTTTCTCTGGGGACCTGCAAGAGTATGAATTAAGTCAAAATAAGATTTTCACTCTTAGTTCATGTAGGAGTAAGACCCTTCGGAAGAGCTGATTTAATTTGCTTGCCTATGTGTGACTGGCTGTTGCCATTTAAAATGTGCTATGTAAGATGCCCATGTGAGGCTGGCAGCTCTGACACAGGACCCAGAGGGGACCTGCAGCCATTTGGAGTGGCACATTTGAAGTATACGAAGTGCCATAGGACATCTCAGATGGCACCTAGCACCTGTACATAGGCAGCTGTGTTGACCCCTTGCTGAGTCCAGCAACTAGAAGAATTGCCTAGGTAACAGATCCAGAAAGCTCTTAATCATCTCCTTGGTCATAAGATGGTTACTTGTTTTATTTTTTTTTCTCTAAGTAGAATCATAGAATGGTTTGGGTTGGAAGGAACCTCCAAAGGTCATCTAGTCCAAACCCTGTGCAGTGAGCAGCAACATCCTCTGCTAGATAAGTTGTTCAGAGCCTTGGCTTCCATGGTGGTTCCCAGTCTCCAAGCAATCACAACTCCTAAACTTACTACTGCACATAGTGGGTTCCTAACTTGAATATAAAGATTATCACTTTACAACATCCTAGCAGGGTTTCAAAATTATGTCAATGCTTTAATAATGCAAATATGAACTGATTATTAGCTCGTAAAAACTTTAAGAAAACCACAGTGAAAACAGAACACCAAGAAAGATGGCTGAGGGATAAGATCAAAGCAGGGGTTTTCTTGAGTTCTAGCTCCAAAATTATTGAACCTCCAAAAAGTGAGTTCACTCTATTTTTGAAAAATTATTATCATAAACTTTCAATGCCTTGTATAGCCTACCCTTGTGTTTCCAGAGAAGCCTGTAAACATCAGACTTGTGACATTACTGAACAAGTAGTATGAGATTTACTTCAACACATACTGCAAATGCTAGATAAAGAAACTGCACTTAACTGGCAATGCAGAATGCTTTTTTTCAAGCCTAACCTATGGCAGTGACTAGAGATTTAATCCAAAATTTTATCCAAACCTTTGGCAGAGTGTTATCATAAAGAGGAAGACCACTGGGAATCATAGAATCATAGAATCATAGAATGGTAAGGTTGGAAGGAGACGTCAAGGATCATCTAGTTCCAACCCCCTGCCATAGGCAGGGACACCTCCCACTAGCACAGCTTACTCAAGGCCTTGTCCAACCTGGCCTTGAACACCTCCAGGGAGGGAGCAGCCACAACCTCCCTGGGCAACCTGTTCCAGTGTCTCACCACCCTCACTGTAAAGAACTTCCTCCTAACATCCAGTCTAAATCTCCCCTCTGCCAGTTTAAACCCATTGCCCCTTGTCCTGTCATTGCAAGATCTTATAAATAGTCCCTCCCCAGCCTTCCTGTAGGCCCCCTTCAGATACTGGAAGGCTACTATAAGGTCTCCTGGAAGCCTTCTCTTCTCCAGGCTGAAGAGCCCCAACTCTCTCAGCCTGTCCTCATAGGAGAGCTGCTCCAGCCCTCTGA
>WBNM01025511.1:18104-31417 GCA_013399055.1 Ramphastos sulfuratus
TTGGTGACCAGGATGTCATGTGGGACAGAGTCAAATGAAGGCATTTGACTCAGGTCCAGGTAGATGACATCAGTTACCCTTCCCTTGTCCACTGTCGCTGTGACTTCTTCATTAAAAAGCCACCAAATTTGTCAGGCAAGTTTTGCCCTTGGTGATGCCATTGCTGGTTACTACCAATCACCTCTGCTTTGTTTTCCATTTACCTTAGCAGAGCTTTCAGCAGGATCTGCTCCATGATCTTGCCAGGCACAGAGGTGAGACTGACTGGTCTGTAGTTCCCAGGATCATCCTTTTTTCCCTTGAAGATGGGTGTTATGTTTGCCCTTCTCCAGTCAGCAGGAACTTCACCAGTCTGCCATGACCTTTCAAATATGATGCACAGTGGTTTAGCAACTTCATCTGCCAGTTCCCTCAGGACTCCTGGGTGGATCTCATCAGGCCCCATGGACTTATGCATGTTCAGATTTCTTAGGAGCTCTCGAACGTGATCTTCTACTATAGTAGGCAGATCTGCCGTCTCCCAGTCCTTACTTTTGCCCTCTGGAACTTGGACATTGTGGTTGGAGCCCTACATGTGGATTGGTCTTGTCAGCCCCATGTTTGCCATCACAGAGTTGTCCAGGCCACTTCAACAAAGGAGTTGGCTTTAATATTGCACGTTAAGGTTTGCATTACAGTTACACATAGAAAGGGTCAGTCTTTTCAGTCAGTGATTTGTTCACAGACACGCACACAAACCCTGCCAGAACTGTCTCTAAGCGACTGAAACCATTTATAAATTCAGTTCTAATTCAGAAAATAGTTTTACACAATAAAACTGGGATATTGTTTTGCAAAATAGAAACTGAATCATAGGTAAGATTTGCAAATTTGAACAGTTTGTATGCTTATGGTACTTTACCTGAGAAAATGACTTACTTATTTTAATGGAAGCTAAAATCTTCCCCAAACCCAAAACACTTTCAGACAGGTAGTCTTCATATGCACTGTTTCACACCATCTGAACAAAATCTTCAGTTTGACCAGTAAATCTTCCTGGAAGTATCTTCTCTGGTCATGACAGGAAAGCACTAGCTGTCCTGGAAGCATAGACTGCCAGACTTGGATTGACACCAGTGAGTCATCCTCATCCACTATGCAGTCATGCTTAATCCAAAGGCTGAGGAAATTTTCCCTTCCCAGGACAGAAGTGCTTGGCTTAGTGGTGTCCCATCCTTCCTTAATGGAATGCTACATTTGTTTTCTCACACCAAAGCAGTAAGTAAGGGGAAAAGTAGCCCAAATCACAAATTTTAGGACTTCAAGTGTAGCAATTCCAGTGCTTGGAGCGTGGGAGACAGAACAAGACACCTGAGAGTGCTGAGATGACCCATAGGGTGTCCCTACCAAAGAGCCCTGTGAGATGTCCTGTGAAGGGTCTCTGACCCCCTCAGCTGCCTGAACAAAAGGTTGAACCATAGCATATTGCCTACCTGCTCGCTGGCGCTGGGCTCAGGGGGAAATTATGGGCTTCCTCAGGATTACTGCTCAATGCCATAATGTATGGTTAATTATAGGTCATTAAAAGAAGCAGCCCCACAGAGATCTTAAGGTACTGGAATTAAGTAAAGATGTTACTCTGGGATATTATTCCCACAGGCCAGAGTATAATTACAGTGGCGTTTTAGGTCTCCTCATTAAAAAAAAAAAAAAAAAAAAAAAAGAGAAATGAAAAAGAAAAAAAAGTCTTTTTTTGATNGCAAGGTGTATGGCTTTAAATTAATCCTTTTGTCAACAAGTGACTTAGACACAGTGTTTCACCTTCTGTTTCCTCCTTGTAAATGCCACTGGGGAAAGTTTTGAGTTTGAATTTTTGCACAGAACAGAATAAGGATACAGCCTGGCAAGCTTGATCATGCAAGTTTGGGTACCTTCTTTGAAATCACCAGAACACCAGACATTGTATACCAAACAAACAAACAAACAAACAAACAAGCCTGTGCTATCCAGTGCTCCTCCAGAACAGCTGAGGGAGTTGTTCCCTCTATGTACAGGAGAACAAGTTCTTGAAATAAGTCAGATATCTCCTTTGTTTGTAATGGGAACCTAGAAAGACAGCTCCATCTAGCCACTTTAAGGCAGACTATACCTATACAACTCTTTGCACACATCACAGTGATGGCCAAAGAAAAGTTTCCCACAAGTTGTCTGTAACTGATCTCTCTCCAAAAGATGAACTCTATGAGGAAAAGACTGAGAAAAATGATCTCTCAGATATCCAAGTAGGTAAGAAGACATTTTGCCCTCTCTATCACTTATTGGGGGAAGTGGCAGGAAGATGGATGGAGTTTTAAAGCTTGGAGCTGACATGGAAATGTCTTTTGCTGGAGCGTCTACTCTTCACCCTTGAAAATAAAACTGGACAGAGAATAACAAGAGTATTTGCAGGCTTTGCTTTGGGAATCAACTTTCAGAACTGAGGAGCATGCTTTTATCTATTTACAGATGTGTTTGCCTGGGATATTTACAAAGTCAGGGTACTGTTTAGAGGTTCCTATGAGTTTACTCAGGATGTCACTGAAGCACGGAAAACCAAAGTTTATATGCATCCAACACATTGTGCTGTACTACCGAGAAACAGCATGCAGTTGGTGAGAGGTCATTGAAATGAAGGGAAGACAATACATAGGACTGTATTTTCACTCTTGTTCATATAACTACTTCAGTCCCAAAACACATGGAAGGATTTTACACAAGGATATGCAAATTTTGCATAAGAGGAGACTTGTTCATACTGACATGCTACTGACTTCATGGTACAGGGTAGAAAACATAGCGCCATACTCAGCAATATTTTCCATTTCCATTGGGAGTGTGAGAATTTGGAGCAGCGGCAGTGCTGTAGGTGTTGCAGAAAACTACCAGCTGGTGAAGCGTAGTCACAAAAATGAGCTCTGCAATGTACAACATGAAGGCGGCTCAAGTATTTAATTTAGAAAGTTCAGTAGGCCTTTGGTTGCATGGCCACCCAGCAGAGAGAGAGGAAGTCCCTTGTGGTCCTGTGCTCCCCAAACTCTACCTTGATAATACTTCTTTTCTCAAGCACCAAGGGTCCTCCCTAACCCTGGTTTAAATAGGATGCCTGTTTACCAATCTTAAATAGCGCTGTCAGCAGCTTGGTACTTCAGAGTTCTTGCTAGGTTGCTAGCTGGGTGTCAGCACCCTGAAGGAAGGATGCCCACATCACTTGGCACATAAGCCAGTGTTTCTATTTGTCTCACCTCCTTTAATCAGTGCAAACCTGCCTGTTTGGTGAAGCCCACGATGTCTCCTAACACCATGTCTGCTGGCCACACACCACACATACAATAGCCTTTGCAAACGCAATTAATTGTCTCTGAGATGTTCAGCAGCCTGGGGAGCACAGAAAATCTACTCCCCAAGATGCAGATATATGGGAAAGAGGAATAACAGATGTGAGCACTTTGATTAGCAAGCTAGGTGGATTATTGCACAACTATCCCAACCCTCAGTTCTCTGAACACATTTAAAGGATGAAAGTGAAAGATTGTTTAGCAAAAGAGGGATGCAGTCATAACCTAAATATCCCCGACCTAGAGTAAGCTGACTATTGCTCTTAAAGCCTGTTACCTTTCCAAAGATTTGAATTTGTGTGACAGGATGCTAGATGTATTGCCCAAATGGTCTGTCAAATCTATCACACTGACAAGGAAATATTGTGCTCTCCTCCTTCCCTCTGAAATTCCTTGAATACCTGGTGCCTGCAGTTCAGTTGCTAATGCAGAGAGGGATGAAAGCAGACAGCCTTGTCTAGAAGAAGTGACTTTTCAAATGGGCTGCGACAGGCTCCCTTCATCTCTCTGTAACCTGTCATTTTGATGCAAGCAGCAGACTACAAATAAGCCCTTTGGTGCACTAAAGGCTACAACAGTTTTCATATTTTCACTAATGGTGACAGTAATAAACTTAATTGTTAATGTGCTAGTGACTATTCCATTACTTGAAATATTTGATGTTGCGTTTCAGACTGAGCTAGGATTTGGCTGTTTTCAACAGCATTTTCAGGTTTCTGATCAGGCTGCTAAGTGTGGGCTTTTGTTGGGGTAGGTCTGTGTTGCTTGTAGTGGCACTGTTTGGATAGGGAAGCTACACAACTACTTCCTTTGAGCTTAGTGAACACAAACTAGCTTTATCTATGTGGTCCTCTTTTATTAGTTCTGTCAACTACCACATTGAATTCACTCTTTGTGTGTCATGGCTCAAGTCCAGATGCAGCCAGGATCACTGAGAACTTCACTGCAGACTTCAGTGGGATTTCACCTGTGCAGCTGTGCCAGATGCTCCACCTCTGGGAGGGAGCAGTCTTGTTCTTCCCCAAACCCAGATTTTTCCTTTGAACCAAGGTTGTTTAGACAACTCATCCTCTCAGGTGTCTCATCCCCCTCCCCTGCAGGGGTCCCCTGGAGGCAGAGACCTTAGTGGCCACCCTACCCTACCAGATGGAAGTGGGTGCCACAATGCAGAGACTGTATGCAGAGATGCAGCTGTGTCACTCAGTGCCTCCCAACAAATACTGCCAGAGATGATAAGTTTTAGATCTCTGACACAACAGAAAAGTCTCTAAAGGACAGAATGGGGAAAAAAAAGTCTGCCGGGAAAACAAGACAGTGCTGACCAAGTCTGTTTTACTTCACACAGGTAAACACCATGTGAGGTATGGCCAGAAGCTACTGCATGCACACCATGGAGTTAGGACAGCAGAAGAAATATAGCCATGTGGCAACAATGGCCTCAGAACAGAGGCTGATGGATGCCTTGGGCTTTGCCTCTCCTGGTTTAGCCCTGACATGTATTAAAGTAGTCTGAGGGCTTCTTTAACTTGTAGCCAAGTAAGGGCTCCAATGGACCACTGAGGTGCATAGGCAGAGTGTAGGAATGGTTACAGGTCTTCTAAGTTATTTAAAGCATCTATGGCAACTTGTCAGACTGATCCATAGGAAGATAGCTAGAGTCTACTTAGCTGCACATGAGCTCACCCTTCTGAGACAGGTCCAAGGCTTTACAAAAATAAGTATGTTTGCATAAGAGAGCAAATGTTTCCCATGCTTGCTGCTTCCAAACCAATAGCCATCAGACTATCATGGGAATTACTCTTCTGTGTTTCAGCCTCTCCCTTGAAAGTATGCTCCTAATATGCAACATGACAAATTTTGCCAGACTACCTACTGGCAACGTGCTTACAGGGTAAGCTCTTTTTTCTGCAAGATGGCTTAATGGATAACCTTCAGCAACGTGAGGCCAAGAATAGAAACATGAGCAGTGTTGCACCATGGGGTTGGCATGCTGTATTTGTTTACCTAAAAATATGCATCAGAGGCCTGCCTATGCCTCCTATAAGTTAGAAAAGCAGTATTAGTCCTTTCTGTCATTCTAATGTTTGATAGAGGTTGTCTTTCCTAATGAGAGAGGACTCTTGTTTTCCATCAGCAGCAGTTTCATCCTCATACATCTCAGGCTGAGCTGCAGATACAAGCACTGCCAACATGCAGGACTTAAGCACAGGATGTCAGCAGTAAGTATGTGAAGCATGAGAGAACAATTACATTTGTGGCACTCACACTGCTTGCTTAGCTACATAGTGATGTAACACTTAGGCTGTTCCAGATTTTAAGTCAGTTAAGTAAGCAGACTGAGAACACTTTAATAGCCACGTTTGGAGGAAGTCTTAAAGGTTTGATGTGCTTTAACTTTATAGGTTTATTTCATTTCCTTACTGCAATTCCTCTCCCAAACTCCCCCCAAGTTTATAAGCCTTTAGTCTTACTTTAGCTTCTTGCTTTTGTATTCATCATAGTCTATGAAAATCAGAGTTGATGTGATGACGAAAGTTGTCACATTGAAAACATTGTTTACTTAGCTTGAACGGTTATTTTTATAGTCCCTCCAGAGAAAGTTTCTTATTCCAATTTGCCAGAGATACTCAACAAGTTTAACAAGAAGCTTGGCATTTCCTCTTCCAAAAATTGTTTAAACAATATTTTCCAGCAACAGACTAATTGACAACATCTTGCTTCACAGAGGCACACATCCTTCTGCATTTTCTCAGTAGATTTGCACCTGGACTTTGGGGATTGGCAGTTTGGCACAGTACCACACAGCCAGTAAACATCTCACCTAGGAGGCTCACTGATCCATCCCCAAAATTCAGCTTTGTCTAAATGAGGGATAAAAATCCTGTAGACTCAAGGCAAGAGTGGTTCTTCACGCACAGATTGAGATTTCTCTAGTGTTTTGTGCTGTATATTTTACATACTGAATCTCTCAGCAATTTAGTTTTCCCCAAGGCTTTCATATTGTTCTAAGGGAAACAACAGCTAAGATCTTTTTTAAACCAGTGGAACGAGACATCATGTTTGACAGGAAAGGCCTAAAATTTATGTTGTACTTTCTTCATGTTTAGACTTGAATTTACCAAACCAGCTTCTCCAAGAGAAGAGAAGTACCTCATTATTTCTGTCTGCTAACACTACAGTCACCTGTGTGATGCAGGACCATCTGTGGCTGCTGTCAATATCTGCAGGCATTTAATATGGAGTATGGTTATTTGTGGCCAATAATGAAAACCTATCCCCTTGAAATTATTAGCTTAGAAATAATACTTCCCACAAATGTGGGCTATGTAGATTCACTAACACCATGAAGTGCTTTACAATATGTGACTTTGACCTCCAGAAATCACGTACAAACCTGCAAGATGTCTGCAGCAATCACTGTTAGATGCCTATGAGGCTGCAAAACAGTAATTGTAGGTATAGCCAATTGGTAAAAGTCGGTGCGCTTTGCAATCTACACTGTAGTTAAGGTAGAAGGAAGTCAGGAGACATGGTAGTCCAGTGTCAGCAGCCATTATTTCAGGGAGGGGCCTAGTGCTGCATCCTAGGAATACGTTTATTTAGATTATGAAAGATTTAAGTCAACATCACCACTAACATCTGACCTAATTCTACAGCAGGCAAAAGAAATGTCTAGAGAAGGTTTGCCAGGAGCGAACAAAGCTGTTTATTAAGGAAAAGCTAAAAACCCCCAGACTTTGTTATTCTACAAAGTCACATCTACTCTGTTTCCAATTTGTATAACATTTTGTGTTTTAAGGAGTAAACAATCTGTTTCTGCTTCTAGCTCTACAAACAGCTGTTCAGTTTACCTTCCTCAGCTCTAAGACAGCGGGTTTACTGTGTGTTGTGTCTTGTCTCCTGCCTCTTCCCAGTGCCTGGGCATTGAGCTGTGTGTCAGCAGCAGCACCAGCTGCTCCCAAGCCGGCACCACTGCCTGGGAGCACTGGAGCACTCAGCATTAGCATCATGGCCTGTTTGGGCTGCTTATCTTGATAAGCCAACCATGCCCTATCTGTGCCACCCTGCTGCTCTCCCCACTGATAAAAATATCTGTCACTTCATAGATCAGCATCATATGTGGAGGCATCACTTTGTTAGACGGAAGTTTTTATCCCAACTTGCCCTGGAGAATATAAACAACGTATTTTTAGTGTAAAATGTGATAAATTAAAATATACCAAGCTGATCTGAGAGGTAGAGCTCACAACCTGTCCTCTTCAGAAGGAGACATTACACTGTCAACTAACTCTAAGCAGTACCCTAAGGTCCTCCAGAAAGTATTAAAGGAGTTATTACCAGTAAAAGGTAGTTTTGTTTGAGCTGCTCCAGCTGAAAAGCAGGATTCCTCCATTTCAGATGAATCTAGCAGACTAGATCCCACTTTGATGTACATACTATCTTTCTGTTCAGGTTAAACTCAAAATGATTTGGTCCCATCCCAACAGCTAGGATTGAGAATAGCCAACAGATCAGATGCACAGTCTTAGCCTAAACCTCTCCTGTATGTCTCTGAAAGCTTGCACTTAGCACTGGCTCGCTGATGTGTTAGTATAAGTAGAGGTTTATCGTGTTTGTTAGACTCCTTTCAAAGCGGATACCTTACTCTGGGTGCAAACTCAAACAAACATTAATATGTCTGAAAGGGATTCTAGTCTATTTTTAGTGCACTGCCTTTTGAGGAGACGAAAAAAAAAGTAAAAAAAAAGTAAAAATTTAAAAATACGTATTTTTATAATCTGTCTCTTGTCTCCTCGGGGCTTGATATTACCACAGCCTGTAAGATCACAGAACCATAGAATGCTCTGTTGGAAGGGACCTCAAGGATCATCTGGTCCAAACTTTCTTAGTGAAAACACAGTCTAAGTAAGATGGTCAAGTACTCTGTCCAGCTAAATCTTTAAAGTGTTCAGTGCTGTGGACTCCATCACTTCCTTGGGGAGATTATTCCAATGGATGATTGTACTGGTGAAAAATTTTCCTTTTGTGTCTAATTAAAATATCCCCAGAAGTAACTTGCATCCATTATCCCTTGTCTTTTCTATGTAGCTCCCTATGAAAAGGAAGTTTCCATCCTCTTCATAGCCACCCTTTAAGCACTAGAACTAGGTGATAAGGTCCCTCTTAAGCCTTCTTTTCTCAAGGCCCAATGCAGATGGGTTCCTTTAAAACTTCACCACATATAGCAAGATGAGATACAGAAGGGAAAGTTCTCGAGTCTGCATGAAGTTAAATCTTTCCATGTTTCTTCTAAGTTGTTCATCTCAAATGTACAGAGGAGCTGGCTCTGTGGGAGCCGTCACTGTTTTATACAAAACAAAGCTTCTGAGAAGTTCTCTGCCTCCATGAAAAAGGCAGCCTTCAGTCTTCCACACAGAAAAAAATAGTCAACACCAAGCCACTCCAGAGCTAAGATCTAAGCTTCACTGTACCATCTCCTCGGCTCTGTATATTACATATAACTTTGCTTAGCTTTTATGCTTCAGAAAGGCAATTAAATACAACTAATGACTCCCCTTTTTCTACAGGTCATTTAAGAAATTAACAACTTAAATTTACCGTGGTTGATAAAAAAAACAATTAAATATCTGCAGTGTATATTTGCTGAGGCCTATAGTTTTGTGTTGTTTTATCAAAACAGATGTTATCTATTAAGGCACCCTCCAGTAGTCTGAGCTCAGCATTGGCCATCAAGTGAAATACAAGATACTCAGAAAGGTTAATGGACAAAGGGGAGCAGTTTCTTTGCTCTGTTTGAAACAGAACTGTTTTCACCAGCCCTCACAACTGGATTCTCTCCTGACCACATAAGTGCATTTGCCTGTAACACATTCAGTCCTCAAAAAAAGTCGTTAGAATTTGAGGATGAAAGCAGATTTTTGTAGCAGAAATATTGCAAAGATGTTCTGCCAGCAAAATCTTTTTTCAGCAACTTGAGCATCCAACTCAAAATAGCATGCTCACTGTGCTGCAGTCATTGCTTTCATCCAGCATCTCAGTAAAAAGATTTGAGCTGGCGTAGTTCAGCATTTCTGCAAGAGATATGATGACAGCTTTCTGAGGGTGCAGACTGCTTTTGTTCTCCATGAGAAAACACTCTTACCATGGCAGTCTCAACACCCCCTTCACTGACCTGGCAAAGCAAGGAGCGTGGAGAATCAGAATGTGTTGCTGTGGTATCCCCGGCAAAACGACAAATTTGGTAGAGCCAGATGAAAATGCCAGGGAAGTTGTTATGCATGAAAGGAGTGTATTTCACAGAATCACACAACTTTAGAGGTTGGAAGGGACCTCCAGAGATCGAGTCCAACCTCCCTGCCAAGGCAGGATCACGTGAGATAGTTCACACAGGAATGCATCCAGGTGGGTTTTGAAAGTCTCCAGAGAAGGAGACTCCACAACCTGTCTGGGTAGCCTGTTCCAGTGCTCCGTCACCCTCACTGTAAAGAAGTTTCTCTTCATGCTAGCACATAAATATCAGCACTGCAAAACTGATAAAAGTGTAAAATATTTTTTCACATCTTGGTTGAAATGGCGACATGGATTATGGGGAAGGAAGCAGAAGAGCAAGTAAAAAACTTATCAGTTTAATAGATCAGATTTTATAGTCTCTAGTAGATGCTTAGCTGACCATGGGACCTTTATTCTTTCCACAGTCTCATCTAGGGGTGCATGTATAAACTCTTCAATGAAATGCTCTATCTGTGATGGCTGAGGCCTTCATAAAAATATTCTGTTCAGGTTTAGACATTCACCTCAAGAAAGATGGAGGGTAAGCTGGGGAAAATCCAGGTGGAAGCACAAACAGACAGTGCTCTAAAATAATCATGGATTAATGGTGCAAAACTGGATCATAGAATCATAGAATGGCTTCAGTTGGAAGGGACGTTAGGGATCATCTACTCCAACCTCCCTGCCATGGGCAGGAACTGGATGAATTAGAATTGTTTTGCATAAAATACAAGTCAAGATATGAAGTCAGACACGACTACCTAGGAGACAATTGTAGAGTAGAAGGAAATAATCTGTTCTTCACATCTGCGGTGAGTAAGAAGATGACAGCAGCATCAAGTGAATGAAGAAAGATGTAGATTAGACCTTAAGAGAAATTGCCTAGCATCAAGAACAGCTAAACACTGGAATAAATAGATGAGGGAAAATTGTGTAATCTCCATCACTACAGGTTTCCAAGACCCGGTTAGATAAACATTTCTTGGGGTGGCAGAAAGTGATTTTGTCTTAGCATGAAACAGAAGGGTAGATTAGATAATTTCCTGAGGTCTTATCCTCAAGATGTCTTTTTTTTTTTCTTTTTTTTTTCCTGATGATTGAATTACTTGATAACTGATAAGTATACGATAAGCACAGATCTCAGAATCATTTTTTTTTTCTGACAAGGTGAATTTTACTGTACTGATACACCGAGCTGGCAAAGGACTATATAATTCTGTGTAAAATCTAGTGGCTTCATAGCCTGATGGTTTTGGTTTTAGGTCCATTTTAGAATTGCATAGAGTTTTAATGAAAGTATAGCTGAGAAGATGAAAGAATCTTGTTTTAATTAAACCAATTTAATGTAGCTCTGAGATTTCATGGAATTACTGAGGCTGGGAAAGACCTCTGAGATCATTGAGTCCAGCCAAAGACCACAGCACTGCATCGACTAGACCATGTCACTAAGTGCCATATCCAATGTTTCCTTAAACACCTCCAGGGACACCAAGTCCACTACCTCCCTGGGCAGTCCATTCCAGTGTCTAATTAGCCTTTCTGTGAGGAAGTGCTTCCTAACATCCAACCTAAACCTCCCCTGGCAAAGCTTCAGGCCATGCCCTCTCATCTTGTCACAAGTTGCCTGGGAGAAGAGCCCAACCCCCACCTTACTACAACTTCCCTTCAAGTAATTGTAGAGTGTGATGAGGTCTCCTCTGAGCCTCCTCTTCTCCAGGCTGAACACCCCCAGCTCCCTCAGCCTCTCCTCTCAAGATTTTCCCTCCAGTCCCTTCCCCAGTCTCATTGTTCTCCTCTGGACCTGCTCCAGCACCTCAGTATCTCTCTTGCAGTGAGGGGCTCAGAGCTGCACACAGTGCTCAAGGTGAGGCCTCACCAGTGCTGAGTACAGGGCAGAATTACATCCCTGGTCCTGCTGGCCACACTATTCCTGGTACAAGCTAAGATGCCATTTGCCTTCCATGCCACCTGGGCACAATTCTGGCTCATGTTCAGCAGGTTGTCATCCAGCACCCCCAGGTGCCCCTCTGCCAGGCTGCTCTCCAGCCACTCATATCCCAGTCTGTAGCACTGCATGGAGTTATTGTGGCCAAACTGTAGGATCCCACACTTGGCCTTGTTAAAGCTCACACTGCTGGCCTCAGCCCATTGACTCAGCCTGTCCAGGTCTCTCTGAAGTGTCTTCCTACCTTCCAGCAGACTGACACTCCTCCCCAGCTCAGTGTCATCCACAAAGCTGCTAACAGTCGACTCGATCCCCTCATCCAAGTTATCAATAAGGATGTTGAATAGAACTGGGGCCAGTACTGATCCCTGGGGGACACCACTGGTCACCAGACACAAACTGGATGTGACACCATTCACAACTACTCTCTGTGCCCACTCATCCAGCCAGTTTTTAACCCAGTGAAGGCTGTACCTGTCCAAGCCATGGGCTGCCAGTTTTTCCAGGAGGATGCTCTGGGAGACTGCTTCAAAGGCTTTGCTGGAGTAGGCCACATCCATAACCCTCCCCTCATCTACCAGGCAGGTCACCCAGCCATAGAATGAGATCAGACTGGTTAGGCAGGACCTTCCTTTCCTAAACCCATGATGGCTGCACCTGATCCCCTGGTTGTCTTGCAGATGTCACTTGATGGCACTCAAGATGACCTGCTCCATAACCTTGCCAGGAACCAAGGTCAGGCTGACAGGCCTATAGTTTCCCAGATCCTTCTTTCATCCCTTCTTGTGGATGGGGCGTCACATTGGCAAACCTCCAGTCATCTGGAGGTTGTTTTAATAGAAGCATTATTCTATTAATGTTACCTTGTCATCAAAATCACTCCTTCAAAACTAGAGAGATGAATTATAGGACAAATATCCATGCTGGCCTTGAAAAATTATTTTTTGGTGTTAAAATACTTGGCCACAAAAGTTGTGCACATAGATATCAACTAGAAAGCTGTCAGATGTGATAGAAATGAAATATAGCAACAATTATTTTTTTTCCATGTTTAGCAATAAACTGAATGAAGGCATAAGGTGGAGATGTAATATCCAAACCAGTAAGCATCTAGGGTCCAAGTTTTCCAATAAAGGTCCATGTGGACCGAAGAAGTGTTTGTAATATCATCTGAATTGCAGTCAAGTTTAATCCAAACTGAGCCTCTCACTGTCACAATTTTTGTGAGTTATGAAGTGTTAAGAAATTGAATTTACAGCTGCAAAGTATTACCCTTCTTTCACATAATCCTGATAATCATGAATTATCCATTAATTACCAAAATTATTTTTAATCTTCTTAGAATTATCTCCTTTTTTACCAACTCTGCTTTCTGTCTTGCACTTCTGCCCACAAGCTGAGTGGAGCATCACACCACTAACCAGCGTGTAATGTTTCTCCTCTGTCAGGGACCTTCTGCACTGCTTCCCAAAAGTCCATCTCTCCTATCAAGAGCCTGACATATACAACTTTGTCCTTCATCCTCCCATGACCCCACTGTCATGTATCAGCTGCATGGAACCTAGTAAGGCCATTTCTTTGAGTGCCTCCTCAGCCTTCTCCTCCTGCTTCAGAATTCTCTTCCTTATAAGGTCCATATGTGTTCCACCAACCTGTGTAAATCTCTGTTCTTGGCTGCAAGGCTCTTGGATAAAACCATGTCCAGCCCTGGAACAAAGCAAAACAAAACAAAACAAACCACCCCC
>WBNM01025511.1:32256-47245 GCA_013399055.1 Ramphastos sulfuratus
CCCCCCGCCAAAAAAAAAAGCCACACCAAAACCAAACCACAAAGCAAAGCAAAGCAAAACAAAACAAAACCACAACGCACACTGAGAACCTTGTCCTCCAAAATCCAGGGACTGATGAGTCAGCAGAAATTTCCAGCAAGTTCTACTTCTTCCTAGCCTAAAGGAATCCTAAATAAGGCTAACACTGCCCAGCTTTGCTCTGAAACCCATTTAAATGTACCAAAAGAGGGACAAAAGCAATGACCTGGACTAGCTCAGTCATCAGACATAGGAGCAGTCCTGGCACACACACTGTCTAGGTCTTCTATATTCCTCTACAACCTGAAAGAATACAAGAGAAGCACCCATCTCCTCTCAGAAGGTACAGCTGTGCAACTGCAAAAACACTATGAAGGCTCCAGTGAGAGCAAATTAAGGCCCAGGGAGAAAGGATTTATTCTAGCACAAGGAATGGGTTGAAGATAGCATTCTCCTCAGGCACATGTCCCAGTTTAAAGAAGAAACTGGCAGCACAGACTCCTCTCAGTTGAGCGGTTCCTTCATGTTCAATGCCCAGGGTGAAGGCTTCACTCAGAAGGGCACTACCTGCCCAAGTGCCTTCTCTGCTGTCGTGTGAATGCTGTGTTTCACCTACGGTAGCTGCTCTGTGTGCATGTATTCCTCAGTCATCCAGCTCCTGGGTTCAGGCCAGAATATCTGTATATGTCTGCACTTGGGGTGGTGTGTAACCAAAGTTTTGTCCTATCATCTAATTCTTCACTCTAATTCTTGTCACCATCTGAAGGTCCTTTGCATGGTGCTGCAGAGACACTGTGTCTGCTGCTAAAGGGCAGCAGTCCTCTCCAAGTAGTCTTCTCTCATGCATTCAAATAGAAACTTGATCCTCATCACAAGGATCACATCCTTTTCCCCATCCCACTGCTCAGCACAAGATGGCTCCACTTCTGCTACCTGAAGTCTTGGCAATCCATGTTGGTCCCTTAAATTGCAATTGCTTCCAGCCCTGGAGGACCCATGCATTGTGGTTGCCTCCAAGCCCTGTGCCACTTTCTGGAGTCATGTAACCCAGACTTCACCAGATCACTGTCCCTGTAGCTTGCCATGGAGTCACCAGCATGCCCCACCAAAGGGCAACCATAGTCTGTGTTTGTATCTGCTGCCCTCAAGTTATGTCAGTTTGACATTCCAGTCCTCGCCCTCGAGCCTTTTCTCCAACCCAGGGCTCCTGACCTGGATGCCAGGCCTCAATACTTCCTTCAGCCCCATGCCTAGATTTTTGTCTTGGTTCCTGCTTCCACCCAGCTTCATCTATCCTCCTCAGCTGCCTGCCAGTCTTCTTCTAACCAGAGAATAGGGAGGTCTGTCCCACCCAAAGCCTGGTGTATAGGTGTGGCAGCATCTTACGGTGTTTAACGCTTAGGCAGTGCTCAGAATAATTAAGGGGCCAAATGGATTCCTCCCACAGCTTGGCTGCCCCAGGAGACTGAGGACGTGCATACATTACCCTTGCAATTCTGCACACAGCATTCTGACACCACACAGCTCTTGTTTTCATGTCATTCCAACCAGCCTTTGACAGATACAGGTCTGCAGCATGCAGACAGGACCTTTGCCATGTCAAAATGCCTCCAAGCAGCAACCACCCATGTTGGCAGGCTATTAAGTTTCTATAGAATTTTGACAAGCCTCCAGATGAACATCAAACCATCCTAAATCTCCCGAGGGATTAAGAATTAAAAAAAAAAAAAAAAAAAAAAAAAAGAAACCAACCAACAACAAACTCCAAACTGACTTCACATGTCATTATTGCCTGCAGCTTTGTAGCTAATTTAGAATCTGTTGATCCTGGTGCCAATAAGTAGTTTATCTTTAAACTAGCTCTGTACTCAGACTTGGTTGCATTCTCAGGTTAGTGTTGCTTGTTTAGCTAGCAAGTCAGTAATCTCTGAGCACATATAGGAGAGGTATTTCCCATACATAGCTGCCTGTGCATTTTTGTTCCACTAAGCAGAACCTATCACAGCAGCTAAACATTTCACCGGGAGATCTTTCTTTCTCCAGCGGAGAAGGTGAGCACAGAATGAATATATGTGCTAATGCACTGCCCCCCAGTGGAATCGGGGTCTGGTTTAGGGAATAGAGCTTTGCAAACCTTCACTTGCAGGGTGCTTAAAGAGGCATAAGGTACTCAAGAGACATACATTAAAGCAAAACAAATTAACCATTGGTGAGGCACTGTTCAAGCCATTCAAATGCATCTTATGAAGAGGATAATTTGCATCCGATTTTAAATATGTAGTGTAAAAGTGCTGTCTCGTATTTCCTTTCTCTGCAAGTACTGCAGTCAAAGGGAGCAGAAGGTCTTCAGCTGCTTCTGGATGACACTTGACATTTCAGAACTAAGAGGAGCTATAGGAAGTTCTCATTTTTAAAGTATAGCCAAATGCAAAATTTCTCAAGGCTGATGAAATACTACACAACTACTAAAGCAGCTAGAAGGAGCTGCATTTATTCAGACATTCACAAATTGCATTGGATTGGAAGGGACTCTCAAAGGTCATCTTGTCCAACCCTCCTGCAGGGACACCTCCAACTAGATCACACTGCCTAGGGCCACATCGGGTCTGATCTTGAATGTATCCAGGGACAGAGCTTTGACCACATTCCTGGGCAGCCTGTTCCAGTATTTTGCCACTCTCATTGTAAAGAACTTCTCTCTTATGTCCAACCTAAATCTACCCTGCTCCAATTTCACACCACTGCACCTCAACCTATCATTACACAAATTAGATGTGCAATACAATATGACCTTTGTAGGTAATACTGGGCTCCTAAGTTAGCCTTGACATGAAGCTTTTAATTCCCAAACAGAGCAGGTGCTGTGGGCTGTCTGGACTTCAGTAGAACATTTGACACTAGTGCACATAAGAAACATGGGATAGGCCCAAAGGTAAAACATACCCAAACAGAAAGCTATGAACAGGTAGTGTCAGGAGAACAATCACTGAACTCCTGCCAGGCTCCTGGTCTCTCAAAACCAGTTTTAAGTGCCCTGGGCTGCAAGTTGAGATCAGAACTGGCTCAGTGTGCCAAGCTGGAAGGCAACATCTGTGCTGAAACAGCCAGAGTGCAGTCGAAAGGTTGCTACTTCATGGGAAGGGGATCAAGTGGTTACTCATATCTTGTGTGGTACTGCTGGTGGTGCTGTCTCAGAGTTCTCAGGATGTGCTCGATGGTCATGGTGGAGGTTGGAGAATTGGAATGGAGGAAGAAATTATGCCTTTTGTTACATCAGCTGAAAAACCTATTAAAAATAAACCTCTCAGGCCTAATTCCTTCAGCAGGCCCAGAAAGCATCAGCAAAAGCCACGCTAACTGCAAATTAGAAGCAATCCATCTTGGATTGATCTTGCTATGCTAATCAATCCCACCACATGAGAGAAAAAGGTATTTAACACCTGTGGAGCATGGAGGAGTGTTTACCAGGGAGTGAAGTGACAGGCTGTAAGCTCCTGCAGAGAGCAAAAAAAAAAGAGGACTAAGGGAAGAAGGAAAAAAAAAATCATTAGCACCTGTGCTATATTTTTAAATACATTATTACATTTCTGGTATTTTGTAATTAACCCGAGTTAATTGCAAGCTCTTGCCTTGCACATTTCCAGCCCAGAGGATAGCCAGTTTTTACAACTAGCTTGCTCCCCTGAAAGGCTCAGCTTGACATTGCCTATTAAGGGTTTATCAGATAAGGTACCACTATGCTTAATGTGTTCCTTAATTAGGAATGTAAACACGTTCATTAAAAAAATGAGCGCCTCAGAGAAAGTATGAAGAGATTTTATGATTATCGACTCAAAAGAGAGAGTATTCCAACAGAGAAAGCCATTTCTTCCTCCTTTCCTAGCAGGGGGGACAACCTCCTTTTTAAATGTAATCCTAGGTGGCACATTAAGTGCAGAGATTTCCCTCTGCTGGGACATTACCTGTGATTTGAGACATCCAGGATGAACAGAGACGTGAGGGACAGTCAGCCTCTCTTGACTGTGCATGGGAACAAAGGCATGTGTTTGGGTACACATGCCTGCCTGTAAAGGTGCAATTTCTACAGGCATCCTGTGACCTCGCCAGCTATTAGCCAAGGTGGTGGTTGTCTCTCCTCTCACTTGTACGCATGGTGGTTGGCATAAATAGCAGACCCAACAGGTTGTAGCTTGCAGCTACCCACAGATATGAGAGATTTGGTTGCTTGGGCATGTTGCTCCACCTGGTATTCAACTGAGAGATGCATTTTGGCCTGTAGGCCACAATCTCTTGCTATTGGTCTAGGGGGACCGGTGTGTGCAAGACGGGTGGGTGAATGTGGCACGCAGAGGGGCTGCTCCCACGTACCACCCTACATCCTCTCTGTTTGGGGCATGGACCCACAAGCCCTGGCTGCTGCCACAGGTGCCCATCAGCTGCCTCTCCCCTCAGTCACCCACTGGCTTGATGCCCACTTGCTGTGTGGCCCCTGTTGCCAATGGAGAACTTCCCCTCCCCACGCTTCCTCTCTTTGCTCTCCCTGACAATGGTGGCCTAGGCAGCTTGGGATGTACTTTTGAATTTAAATGTGGCCAGCCCTTAGTTTACAAAAGTAATAAATTCAAGCAGAGTACTGTAAAAAGTAGAATAGTAAAACCCCTAACATTTGTTGGCAGCGTCTGTATCCCGTTGTCTGCAAGACAGAGGCCTGTTGACAAACAATAGGCTTTTCTGGAACTCTAAAACCAATTACCAAAGTATAAATGGCCACCTAATACTGACTTCATTATCACAGAATAATAGAATAGAATCATAGAATGGTTTAGGTTGGAAGGGACCTCAAAGATCATCTTATATTTGCTAAACGCAGTGAAACTGCTGCACTGTTGCATAATGCACATAACGTACACGGAAAGAAAATGCATGGCCAGGACCCTCTTGATGGCATCCTCCTCCATGCATTGACCTGCTCAGGTGAGGTTCACCCTCCAAAGGTACCACTGTGCTGTGCTGCAGCCCCTTGCGCAGCACCCCAGCTGCTTATTCACTGTAATGTGCCTGCAAGATGAGGTAATTCAGATGGTTTTGTGTAAACCATGGAAGAACCAGAACTGTGTGTTGATCTCTCCAACAATTTTCCAGCTTTTAGCTGAGAAATGCAAATGTGCTGCAGAGCTAAAGCAGACATTATTTATTGATGGTCACCATGGAGTTTCTATTCCATTTGCAATTTCAGTAAATTCTGTTGGTGGTCACTGTAGGATTTCACCTCAATTTCTTCCTGTAAAATATTTCTAAATTTCTCCACCTCTGTCCTGTCCATCAACCATTGTTGTATTAAAAATATGTTAGTCTCTGCACAGTGCTAAAAAAATCTCTGCCTCTCAAATACTCTGAGATTTGAAGGCACTTGGCAACTCAGAGGGTCAGACCCCAAGAAACAGAAGCAAAATGTGAGCACGAATACTTACCGATCTTAATAATGCAAGCCAAGACTCAAACTGTTATTAGATTATCTGTCATCTAGAGAGCATAAAGCCCAGTACAAAGGAAAAGGTATTAGAGAAAACATCATCTTTGCTTCAGTGCCTTGTGTTTTCCTAATAAGCTTTTAATTTTCTGCTCCAAATGGGAGTCATACTTGTCTTAGGAACTATGGAGAGCTTCTGAATCTAAAATGAGTTGTTTTCATGCCAGAAATTTTACCTCACTCCTGGAAGTAAAATGCCCAAACCAAATATCCTCTCCCTCAGGTAGAAGCAGATGGGGAAACTTCTTCTGTAGCTGCGATGTAGAAAGCACCAAGCTGGTATAGCACTGGGACAAGCTGGTAGACAGCAAACAACTGTACTGTAGCTCATTAGTTCTTGCCCTAGAATTATTAGGCTCTCATGTGGTCATTTGGAAGTTTTTGTGGTGACGTAACATCCATCTTCCAACTGTTTCCATGGAAAACACGACTGCCCGCCAGCATCTGCAGGCTGGCAGCTTAGCAAGCTCAACTAGGCAGTGGAGCAGGAGCTCTCCAGGTAGAAACGAGGTGCAGCTCTGATGTGCCTCCAGCATGCTTCTCCCACCACCTCCATTGCCAGCACTTCTTAAAAAAAAAAAAAAAAAAAAAAAAAAANAAAAAAAAAAAAAAAGCCCAAGCCTTCCTGAAACAAGCAAGTAAACTAGGAAACCAGAATAAGTAGCATGACAGATGCAGCACTTCCCAGCAGACATCAGGAGGGGCTAAAAATAACAGGGAAGTCCTCCTGTAAATCACCTCAGAAAAATGTTGAGTTTGGAGAGATGGATAGGAACCCTTTCCCACCACGGAAAATCCTCATGAGGATTGGCAAAAAAACAGTTAAGATGTTTTTCCCCATTACAAATATGAAGTTTCAAATGTTTTGGGGGTTTTGTTATTTGTTTCTGGTTGGTGAGGGGTTTTTTTTGTTTTTGTTTTTGGTAGGTTTTTTTTTTAATTACATGGCAGAACAAATCCTGGACATTTATGTATGTATGTATGTATTTATTTATTTAATTAAATTATAGAACACAAAAGAGATCATGTGACTTAGCCTAAGGGTCAGGGCAGTCTTTTGACTGGGGAGATACAAGTCCCTGCTTACATTTTTGCTCTAATGAGTGTTTTCTTGTTTGTATAAAGCAGCACCAACCACAGCAGCCTCCATGGCAAGAGGCCACGAATGTCTTTTCCCCACAGCATCACCTCACCACCAAAATACCAGCCTTTCTAGCAGGAACATCACTGAGGTGGATGCGTTGCAATGGCAGGTTGCAGAATCAAAAAATGACTATTTCTCTGCCCAAAAAGCTGCCTCTCATTCATTCCCCTGTCATCTTCCCAAGTGGCTTGGGATAGCAAGGAGGGAGGTTTGCCTGCCAGCCATATGCCCTTGGAGAGCTTTGGGGTGGAGATGGAGACCTCTGTGATCCTCTGACAGATCTGGCTTGGCAAAGCTGGGTTTTGGAGGGATGCTGATGGCAGATAAGATCAACGTCAGCCTAGAGGGAGCCCTAATTGGAGCCATGCCAGCAGTGAGGAAGCCAGAGGGATAGCTGGCTCAGCATCAGCTGGCTGTGGGTGCCCTGAGGCCAGACAAAGTGACTCCAGGACCCCCTTGATACCTACATCTTGCTAGTGCCCCTGTTTCTGCAGAAATGTATGCCAGACATGCAAAGGGTGTTGAAAAAAGCCTTTTGCTCCTTTCTTTCTTTTGCTTTGTTCCTGCATTGTAGGTTGTTTTTTTTTCTTTTTCCTGAAAACCTTTTCAGAAAGTTGATAGCCTCTCTACATGAGAGCTAACACATCTCTTTATGTAAGGTGAGAAAGCAGGTTCCAATACAGACTTCCGGATGTGGTTTCCAAATAAATGAGTCTGTAATAGACAGATAGCTCTTCACAAGGCTTGATTGCCCCCACATCCTCAATGTGTGGTGTTCCCATTAACAAATTAAAGAATTTTCTCTGTCCCCTCTTGTCAATGCAGGTCCCACTAGAAACAAGCCTTGTTTCTCTGCCTGAGCAATGAATTCTTTTTTCTGACAGGGCTGCCAGATCACAGAGGAAATGAAAGTTTTATGTGTAGCTTAAGCTGCTCTCCCTTCCTTTTGATGTTTCAGGTAAAAGGAAGGAGAGAGTTGTATCATTTTAACACTTTTTACATCTCTCTCTGAGGTAATTTTAAAGGTGTATTTGCAAGGTCAAAACAATAAAAAACTGGTATGGGAAACTGCAATTCACGTTGTCCTCGAAATGTAATATTGTTCTGTGCAATAGTTTTTCTGTACAATACAAACTGTAACCAAGGCTACAAAACAGTTTTCTTCATCATCTCTATGTTTCCATTTGCTTATGGTTCTTGTAAGTTTATTCTCTCCCCGAGCTTGTGCTGCTATGATTGCCATTCCGCAATGGGCTCAGGGAATCCTCTTTCCTTCTGAAACAAAAACTCAGGCTGCATCTTTGTTTCCACAAGACTGGAGTCAGACTGAACTTTCCTTGCTGAACTCAGAAACCTGTGGGACTCTGCAGTGAGCATTTTATGTTTATCTCTGTTAAGAAGGGTTTGCTGGAAGCATTGGAAGCATACAGAGATTACCTTCTGAGTCAATGGGAAAAAAAAACAAAACCAAAAAACTCATAATCTGTGGAAAAAGCAGTTCACAAAATTCCTTTTATAAATCCTGGGAACCTGGGGCAAGTGCTGAGTTTATTGGTGGCACTTGTGAAGTACATACTACCTGCTCACTTTTATTGAATGTGAAAGCATTTGTCTCACATTCTGCTGCTGTTAATTGTTGAGATCTTGGATGTAGATTCATGATCAATGCCAACTTGCCAGTTACTCAGAAAACACATTCTTAAACATGGACCTGCTTAACCAAATTGCTTCTTAAAAAAAAAAATGAAAGACAAATGCACACAGAAGTATCAAATCACTGAAGTTGTCTGAGAGAGTAGTTGTGCCTTTCCCTCTTGAGAAATAAAGGTTTGTGCCCTTGGAGTGCATCTACAGCAGTTATGAAACCAAAGAAATGCAAAGACACCAAAAACTCCACCTCTCTATAACATTAAGAAACATGTATTTCTGTACTTCAGTCCATGTGCTTATTTTCCTTCTTTTTTCAAGATTAATTTTGAAAATCAGAAAGTCTATGATGGGAAATTATCTTTTGCTCTGTGTTAATTACTGAAGCTACAGGATTAAAATAACAACTAAGGTCATCCATCAAAAGCTGTGACCTTTAGCTTAGACCACCAGCTGTGGTAACCTCATTGTTTGCATATTTGCTACATTGACTCCATTTACTCATGGGTACTGTAAATATCATGCAGTCCTTCCTCATCATCTGAGTAAGTTATTGAATCCAAAGGCTGATGACTGTGATTGATACTTTTTCTCCTTTGGACAGCATGAACTAAGCATTTTCTGCCTGAGGATTTAGTTGTTTGTTTATTTATTCATTTACTTGTTTCTGCCTGTTCTTGGTAAGCACAAAGACTGTATAGAAGGACCTTCACTTGGGAGGAGAAGTATTTGAGTATTAGCATCCCAGGCACCTCTTTTCCTATTCCCTCAGGCCAAATTTGTGCCTCACAGTTTACAAGAGAGAAGATGAGACATGGAGTCTCTATCGTTTTTTGCTGCATTTGCCTCTGGGATAATAGTCTTGCTTTTCCTGTCGTCTTACGTGTGTATTCTTAACTGTTATTAAGGCATACGCCCCAAAAGGCAAATGTGGCTGTAATTAGCAACCCCCTCTAGTCATGACGAGGCTTGCTGCATGTTGCACACCTGACTCACAAAGACACAGGTCTGTGTTTTACACCTTCTCTCCAGAGACACCCACGTGGCCTAAACAAAAACACGAATCGGGATCTGCAGGGGCCTCAGCAGGTGAGATCCCAAACTACTTTGAAGTGATTACATGGTCTTGGTACAAATCCATTTCCAGCTCCGTCCTGCTCACTGTTGCACGCCATCCCAAGGAGAGTCGTTTCCTTTAGTCAAAGCACAGCAGAATACGAAGAAAGGGTGCAGCATCTGTTAATTCATTAGGAATTAATTGCTAATTGTCCAAGCTTTACATGTCTTCACGGCTATCAGCTAGAGATGAAATGTACATTAGCATTAGAAGATCTGTTGTCATGTAGACGGGATTAATGTGTGGCAGATAAATACGATGCAGGTATAAATTAACATGCCTGAAAACTGACAGCAAGTTCAAGAGCAGCCTGGCATATCTTGGTAGATACCTTCAGGTATCACTTCAGCTGAGGAACTGCCTACAGTCCTACTGGCAGAAACCTCTTGCATCTTCTGCATCTGCCTTCCCTACTCCTGTATTATAAAATTCAAATGAGCGTTTTTTGTTTTAACTCCAAAGAAGAAAAACAAAACAAAATAAAAATAACAGAAAATAATACTACAAGTTCGTGGCAATATATGACATTATACTTGAATAAGGGGATGAATAATCAAGTTTAACATCTTGATATTCAAGTTTTGGGGAAAAAATCTCCCCTGGAGTTCTGCTCTGGTCATATTCAGTACTTTGAACAGGCTTTTTTCAGTAAAAAGAGCATTTCCCATATGCTTGACATATTGCTGCATATAATGATGGAATGCAGGGAGGAAAAATTATATTTACATACAAACCATACCCCCACATGCATATTTATATTGAGATAGAAAAATATTTTCTGTATGTATGTATAACTTGACACATTCAATGTTTTCTGTAAATAAATGCCAAATGGATGGAAAAGATTGTTTTATACATTAGTGGGCTCCACTTCTTCATTTCCATTTTTCAAATCTGGCTACAATTGCATGGAAGGACCTCAAACAGCAAACATCTGGGTGATTTGAAAGCAACTGAAGAGTGTTTTTACTGTAGGACGTATTCTTACTGTAAAGTTACACTAGTGAAATTTTGGTCCTGAGCAGCCTCAGATCTGATCTATAATAAGCACAATGGTTTTGCTGCATCAGTGGGGACACAGTCTTTAAATAATGTTCATATTTAAAGCCGAATAATAGTTAATAATAATTTTAATAAGGTTCAGTTTAACAGGCACATGCATTAAGATTATATCCTTGGAACTTTTCCAAGCAACTGCACTGTCACAGCCAAAGCCTTTGTCCAGCTTACAGATTTGACAGTTTGTACAATTGCATGACTATTTTCCAGCTCTTACCTCCAGAATTTAGGACAATTTATGTCTGATTCTCATGTTTCTAGGTTTCAAAGTGCAATTTCCTGCAGAAATGAATACATTCATAATTCAGGCTGTCCACCCACCCAGTTACCTGTCTCAGCTAGCCCTGTTGCTGGAAGGAACGTATAAAGCGAGTTCGCAGCTTGATGCTGCAGTGATATAATCTTTGCTTAATCTACTTACAGTTTTAAAATGTAAATGTTAGCGGCTATCTCAAATACTAGAGCATTGCTCTCATGTAGGTTGAATGTGGCACAAAGCATTAATTGTAGTCCTCTGGGAGATTAAAACCCTTGCAGTGTCTGAGACTTGGAAAATTTGAAGAGTAGGTTACATCTGCTAGGACCAAAGTGTTGCAATTGTGTCTTAAATATTTGCAGTTTTAAGCTGTAAATTCCCTAGGGCATATTATGTGCTGTAACAGTACCATTAAATACATTGTATTATGCTAACAAAACAATTTTTGCCTCCTTTTCCTGTTTCTTTTTTCCTTCTAGAAAGAAATTCAGTATATGAATACGTAACATTAGTTCTTATTCAAAATTATTCATTTGAATGAAATAAATTAGCACATGTTTATAGCAGAGCTTTTCTTTCTCCATCTCATTGTAATAGCTCTTCAAATATAACATTTGACTTCTTCCTTGGGTTTAACCTCTTACATCTGCACTTTGCTTATCAAGAACAGCCAATGGTTCCTACAGAAGGCATCTCTGAGTTTTCTTGATGGATCCGCAGGAGCCAGCAAGGAAGGTGCAGCCTTGGCAAGCCAGCTGCTTACGGTGTTTGCCCATGGTTTGCTCCTTGGCCCTGCTTTTACCTGCTCCATCTAGATTGTTCCCACACAAACCTAATCTAGCGGGGTCAAGCACTAAGCGATGTGGACACAAGCCAGGCTACGGATCCCCAGCCCTCTTCCATTTAGCAATTGAAGCATAGACCTTGATTCTTCTGTGGGAGGATTTCCCAGCAAGCCAAGAAGTGATGGGGCTTAGACCTGGTTCCTCAGATTTTTTAAAACATTGCCAGGCTGGGTTACCTCATGCCATCAGTCTTCTCAAAGGGAAGAGGTGTGCAGTGAAGGATGCACAGAGTGTGTGTGCGTCAGGGCACGTGCGCATCTCACCCTGTCTTTGTTTAGAGCTCTGGGCATCGTTCCCATGTAACCTTTGTCTTGCTTAGGAACCCCTCTGTTCTTGCACACAAATATTTACTCATATTCATAAACAATCACCCGTTCTGTCTTTCCAGGTAAAATATCAAGAAAGCATGGCTCACCTGGGTGAACGTAAATGGACTCACGTGTTCCCTTTTCTGGTGGTATGTATTTATGTGCCTACAGGTCTCTTCAGCCTGCAGAGGTAACTGCATTCTGCTTGGATCTTTGCAAACAGCTGTGATTTGTCAGGACATAGCTACAGATGACTTAGGAACTGAACACTGATGAAGTGATCGATTTCTAATCAGTAGAGCACCTGGGCTCGTGCTGCTTAAGCTGAGGTTGCTAGGAAGGAGAAAGGAGAATGACCCAGGATGGAGCAAAGGCAGAAGGTGCTGGAAAAGCCAATTAGCCTGGATGTCACATGAAGCACGATCTCATCATTGTTGAGGCCTGAGGCAGCACATTATCTTGGCTTGTTATAACTGTCCCTCGCAGTCACATTTGTGAGGATTTATTAGAGCTGGGAGGAGTGAAGGTGCAAACTCAGGCATTTGCTGTTCAGGAAGAAACAGGAATTAATAGGTCAGGAATCACAGCCTTCAGTATTTTGAAGAGTAGCTGTGCCAACAAGCACAAACATCAATGCTCTGAAAAAGTCTTAGAAGAACCAGGTTGCCTACATAGTGGCACCACTCCTGTTTCTGAGCTTTAGGAGTGTTTACAGTGTTTTGCAATGTTTACCCCACTGCCTTCTGAGTCACAGCATCTGGGCAAGGGGAGGGAGTGAGGCATGGTGAACAAAGGCAATGGAAGTGATTCTGGGATGCTCTCTGGTGACAGGTCTCCCTGGTGTACTCTGTCAGTGCTGAATACTCCAACTGCGGCGAGAATGAATACTACAACCAGACCACAGGCATGTGCCACGACTGTCCCAAGTGCGAGCCGGGCGAAGAGCCTTACATGGTAATTTCAGCTTCTTCTGAGCAGGGACACACATCAAGCACCAAATGCAAAGCTCAAATGTTTACATGACTGTAATGTATGGGTTGGAGAGAAAATAGAGAAGGACACAGAGTGCTTAAGCGGGAGTGCTCACACCTACAGGTCTGTCATGAGAGCAAGGCACTCTGCATGTGCATGCTGGTACAACACATCCCAGGAGCACCCTGTTGAAAATGGTATTGTGAACGTTGTAAGGTGAAAGTTTCACTCATAGGCTCTGTCAGTGTATTCTTATCTCAACAGTTATTTAAAATCTGATGCTACCATTCCAGCATGGTGTGATAAATTGGTTAGCATAAATTGGTTAGTCTGGCATGCTCACTGGCCCCCTGCACTGAGGGTTTAATTTTGCTCTCCCACTAAGGTATTTTGGCACCAGAGAAACTTGGATGCTTCTGCAACATTTTAAATTATGGTTCCTAAGTAACTATTTGATATACAACATATAATTGTTGCTTATTAAAAAAATAAATTACTGAAATCCTGTTTGGTTTTAATGGGATAAACATCCTATTGCAAGAATTTCACACGCTTGGTAGTCCTGAACAAGTATGTTTGAATAATAACCGGTTTGGTTTAGTTTTATTTAATCTAAACGTAATGTTCAGCTGGGACGTGTGAGTTCAGAGGTTACAAAATCCCATCCAAACACTGCCTTTTGTAATGTTCCCTCTGGCCTCTCTAAGCATGAAAGCCAGATCGCTGATATCCCTGCTGTATCTATGTTTCCTCTGTAATCTTCTTCTCTACTCTTCAATTTTCTGATGGCTTTCTGTCTGAGCAGTAGCTGAAATTCCATGGTTTGCTGGAATATGATATAAATAGCTTGGGGGTGGGCACTTTCAAGGAGTATGATGCTCTTCAAGACACAACATGCTACATCCTTATATCCCTCTATAGCCTTTTTAGGAGGTGGTCCTTTTTTAAGGGGCCAAATGGCAGGCTTCTTTCCCTTGGTATGATCTTATGTCAGACAGACAACAGGCCAAGATAGGAACATTCCCATTGCTAGAAGCCAGTGTGCAGCACAAACCTTCTTTTTTTCCTGACTTTATGTTGTTGCAGACATGTGGATATGGAACCAAAGATGAGGACTATGGCTGCATTCCTTGCCCTTCAGAGAAGTTTTCCAGAGGAGGTTACCAGATATGCAGGCGGCACAAAGACTGTGAGGGTTTTTTTCGAGCCACAGTCATGACACCTGGAGATCAGGAAAATGATGCAGAGTGTGGCCCTTGTCTCCCAGGGTAAGGATTTAACCACAGACCTTTGCTCTACCCAAGACACTGCGACATACTTTTTTTATGTCATGCCTCTCTTCATGTTCTAGCTGACTGTAGGTACAATACTGCTGCTGACTTACCTTTTTTAAATCTCTGCTAAGAGAATACATTTAAGTGTTTCAAAAGCACCATTGAATTTAGCAAATCAGATCATGTCATTAACCTGACTGATATTACACTGGAGAAACAACTGTTTGAACAACTAGAAAACTTTCCTCTTACAAGAAGTGGAAAGGGATGTACCCAAGCACAGGTTTGCAGTGTCATTTCAGATGGTCTCAGAAGTTCAACTTGGCCTCCAGCTGCAGCTTCAGAGAGCCATCTTTGAAGTCTTGGATGGTACTAAGAGGGTCCATGAAGATTCAATGGATACACTGTAGAGTGGAGGTTGGCACTATAGGATGTTTAGGAACTGGCTGATTTGTCAGTAGTTGAGGTCATTAGCTAACATAGCTATTAGGTGAGATTTACTATGGCATTTTAGTCTCAGGCTCCTTTCCAGTCAACAGGAAGGCATCTAAAGAGCTGCTAATGTGGTCCACGTGCTGTTGGTCAGACTCAAAACAAGCTCCAGGGCTGGCTGAAGTGGCTTAAAATGAATCCCATTTATTAAATCCACCTTCTAAATGGTGTCTTACACTCAGTATAATTCTAGTAGTAATGATGGCAAAGAAGTTGTTACACAGAATATGTTAGCAGTATCTTCTAGACTGTATTACCTTTGAAAGTCTGCAAACCCAAGCACACATTTGCTTTCTTAACGGTTTTTTTTTGGGGGGGGGGGGGGGG
>WBNM01025511.1:47273-76067 GCA_013399055.1 Ramphastos sulfuratus
GGGTGGTGGGTTGTTGGTTTTTTTTTTTTTTTTGTAAGGTGAGTACATGCTCTGAAACACAACCTCACCTTACATACCTTTTCAGCTTCAGCCAGTATGCCTCTTTGGTTTAGAGAGTAATTCCTACTGACATCTGGCTTTTCTGTGGTTTGCAGACATTGTACAACCTATGCTACAAAAGAGGCCCTGCTAAAGAGGCCCTGCAAGCTTCCAGGCTTATTATACCAGTGAGTCTGTGTGAAATGTTCACAGTTTACAAATAAAAAGAAGGACTTGTCTAGCTGCCAGACGAACAGACTGATGATGTGATTTGAACCGGGTTCCCTCTTGACTTCCCCTCATATATCATGAAGAGCAAGAAAGTTAAATAGTGGTCACAGTTGCTCTTTTGCAATTTTTGTCAGGACTAATGAGGTCACCCAGGTGGGAGCGGAGTGCTAGCTGAAAATAATCAGCTTGCACAGCTGGTGCTTGGGGAGCAATCTCAAAACATGGTGTTTGCACAGGTGTAACCTGGAGCAGAAACTGGCCTGCCGGAGTCTGGCAGTTTGCCACCCTGTGTGCGACTCTCAGGTCCTGGGAGTTTGACAAAGCCAACGGTTAAGGGGAAACACCCTCTTACTCTGAACTTCAAGAGATGAAATTCTCAAGATAAATTAAATATGTGCTAAAATAGGCTGTGAAGCTGTCTCGACTCCTTATGCACCTTCAAGAGACCCCAGAGGTTGTTCTTTTTTGATGGTGGGGAAAATGCAGAGGCCTCACATGAGAGCAGAGAGCTGGTAAGCAGCAGCAACTGACCAGCCACCTTGCTCATTGAACCCAGTGACAGAGGGACAGCCAGGCACCCAGGTGAGTGGCAGCTGGCTGAGTGCTCCCTTGCCTGGCAGTAAACTTCAAAGAGCCCCATAGTCAATGAGAGGGGAAAATTAAAATTTCCATTTTCAGAAATATGCTTCCATAGTGTAATGCAAACCTTCAACAGCCCACATGCTGAAATCTATATTTAGGGGCATCTTATCCCTTTGCTGTTTTTCACCAGCTCAGTAAAGCAACCTGAAGAAAAGATGAACACATGACACATTCTGACCAAAAATTTTTAGACACCACTGAACTGGCAGCATTTTCCCTATGGTTACAAGTGCCTTCCTCTACCATTTACTTTAAAACAGCTGATAGATAATTATATATTTTCTGTACTTTTTTCACTATTACTGATAATCAGTTTTACGAAAGAAGGAAAAGTTTGGTATAAGAGCATGGGTTATCCACTGCTTCTCTGTGTTCACATTCTCTTCCGTGTAAAATAGGAATAATATTGTTTGTCACACTTACAAGGACTCAAGACTGTGAGTAGGGAACAAGCTAAAGGCTTAGCTCTGAAGCTGTGATCCTCAAAACCAAAGTTCAGCTGCCAGTGAAGTCAGGAGGTACCTAGAACTAACCTCCTTGACACTGCAGGCTTCATCTGCTGCTCCCGTACAGAAGATCTTCTGTCACGGTAAATGGGACAGGTTAAGAAGGATGGAGCTGTGAAGAAATAATTTTATTTTTAAATGTAGGCAGAGGTGCCCCCACTGTGGACACTTCTCCTTTTCATGTGTTTGTTCATAGTTAGAGCGAATCCTGAAAGAGAGGAAAGAGAAAGTTTTGGTCAAGAGAAGGGTAGTGTGGCAGACTGGGCACAAGAGATATTTGAAGGAAAGGGTACTGGGAATTGTTTTAATGTCAATAAGAAAGAGAAGAGGAAATGTGTTCAATTTACCTGCGCTCTGAGGCACCACCAGCCTCTGTTCCCACCTTTCTTCTCTGCATACTCATTTCCTGGACCTCTATCTGTTATTTGTAGGCAATTGGTCATTCATGGACAGTTTTGGCCAGCAGTTTCTAAAGGTGCATACATTTTCCAGAAAAAAAAAGCGGTACTGCACATGCATAGGCAGGTAACTAAGAGCAGGAAATAGATTTCCCATTGTGTAAAGTGTTTACTATGTTAAATACAGGTTATGTATTTATTAATGTCTTTCTTAAAATTTGTATTGATTTACAAGTGGTTTGTAATGACATATCCATAATATTGACTGTGTATGATTTTGGTGCAGTTTATTCAATAGGTTGCCTGTGGATCCAATTCTTGCATAACCAATTACCTCATATCAACGCTAACTTCATTATCAGCTCAGAAGTTCCAATAAGGAAAAATTTTCCTTTGTGCTGTAATTCCATTATCAGAGACTAACTACACAGCAAGAAAATAATGAAAGAAGAAAACCTGTAAAACCTAGTCTGCCTTTCCCTGTAAGGGTGGTGCTTTCAGATTCTGCTTTAGCTCAGGTTTGGTTTCAACATTGAGGAGATTGTTCTTATGGTGTTTGTGAAGAAAATTAGCCAGCTGTATCCAACTGGCAGTCTTGCTTGAAAACTCCTTCAGAAAACAGCATTCACTTATTCTGAGTAAAACTTATTTCAGGGCATGCTGTAAACTGCAGCTTGAACTCAGCAAGGAGAAGAGTGTTGTTTTAGGCAATGTTACTACTGCTTGTCATGTAGGCTTGATGGGTGATTAATTGCATTTTAGGAGGAAAGGAAGAAGAGAAACACTGCCTCCATTCACGCAGTTAAAAAAAGAATAATCTTTGCATCAAATTGCTTATAAGAGAGTTTTTTTGAAACGATTTTATCTCAGTATAATTGGTTGCTGCTGAACCACACTCAGTCGTAGCATATTAATTTACACTGTTTTGCCTCATCTTGCCCTTCATTTCAGTTACTACATGCTGGAAAACAGACCTCGCAACATATACGGAATGGTTTGCTACTCCTGCTTGTTGGCGCCTCCTAACACCAAAGAATGTAAGTGTTCTGCAGCTCCTGTGCTTTTCATCTGGCTGTGACTTGCAAGTCATCTGGAAGCTTAATATGAAGTCTTTCAGTGTTGATTATTATATTCAAATGATAAGTCCATCTTCAGTAAAGCGATTCCTGCTTCCAACTGGCCTTGCCAACAAGACTAAAAGCTGAACATCTGGGGAAAGATCATTGATATTAGGCCCTGCTGTTGTTCAAGTGTGCTGCAGTTTTTGACTATTAAGAAAAGGCAGCGAGGCTGGTGAGAGGCCTCGAGCACAAGCCCTGTGAGGAGAGGCTGAGGGAGCTGGGATTGTTTAGCCTGGTGAAGAGGAGGCTCAGGGGAGACCTTATTGCTGTCTACAACTACCTGAAGGGTGGTTGTGGCCAGGAGGGGGTTGCTTTCTTCTCTCAGGCAACCAGCACCAGAACAAGAGGGGACAGTCTCAAGCTGCACCAGGGGAAGTTTAGGCTCGAGGTGAGGAGAAAGTTCTTCACCGAGAGAGTCATTCCCCACCGGAATGGGCTGCCCAGGGAGGTGGTGGAGTCACCGTCCCTGGAGGCGTTCACGGCACGTTTGGATGTGGCACTTGGTGCCATGGTCTAGTCTTGAGGTCTGTGGTAATGGGTTGGACTTGATGATCTTTGAGGTCTCTTCCAACCTTGCTTATACTGTGATACTGTGATACTGTGAAACAATTCTATAGTTCTATAGGTTTATAGTCTATAGTTCTATAATCTATAGTTCTATAGTTCCATTCAATTCTGTAGTTCTATAGTTCCATTCAGGATTTATTATGGCTACTTAACCAGTAGGTGGAGGAAGTCATAAATCTGTATTTTATAACTCTTCTTCAGTTCACCTATGAAACATGGGACACTTTGTAGACCCTAGTAAAAGTGTGTGACAGCTTTTCACATCCTTTGGTTTCAAAGTGATACAAGGGCTGATGTTTGCATGTAATTGTTTGCACTGATAAGAGAGCTAATTCTGTAGATTGCATTGACAAAAGGAGCTGCTGATTGAAAAAAAAAAAAAACAGAACAAGTATGTGTGTGTGATACTCAGCAGTACCTGTTTATTTGCATTCCACCTGTGTGCAATGGATGAGTACATTCTCCTGCCATGGGAAGAAGGGACAGATGGATACTGTAAAGCAAAGTCAACACCCTAGAAAACTTATTTCTCCTTGAGGAAGTAAAGAAAGTGGGGAAAGAAGTAAAAAGCAAAATGAGAGTCTCTGAATGACCAAATTAATTCACCAACTCCCTCAGAGAATCTGGAGCAGATCAGGAGAAAAATCTCTAAAAAAACCCAAAACAAAGCAAAAAGAAACAATCAAGCAAACAAAAACCAATACAAAAGCAAACTCAAATGAAACAATCACAGTAATAAAACAAACGAACAAAATCAATCCCACATATGAACCTGATTCATCTAAAACTGAAATTCTGTTTCTGTTCCATTCTTTTTAAAGTCTTTATCGTGGTAAATAATTGCTGTCTTTTGCCTGTTTGATTTGAAAGCAGAGGTTGTCATGAAAGTCCCTGAGCTTATTTGTGTACATAAAGAGCAATTAGTTCAGATGCTGCATCATTCGTGCTCTGTGAGGATGTTGTGAACAGCTATCACCTTTCCTAAAGTTGTAGGGCTCAGATGAGCCAGGGGATCATTATCACCTCACAGAGTTCCTGGTGAGGAATAACAGCTTGAGGGGGAAGAATCTTCTTGAACTGTTTGAATGCAAAGCAGCTGATCAACTGTACAGTCACTCACCCTACTTAGCTGCTGAAACCCACATGGTCCTGCAATGTACACTTGTTCCTGAGAAAACAGGAGTGGACAAGGGCATCTGTGAGTGTGATTTCAGTGAGGTAGTTCTGTGTTAGGAAGTGAGGTAAACATTAGGTGTAGGAAGAAATGGAGAGACAAATGAAAGCATGAGAATAGGAGTCTCGGTGGGAGATGAGGATTTATGGAAGGAGGATGCAGACATGCCTTCTCCTGCATACAAGCACAGGTATGCTGCCTGTTTGGTGGGAATCCAACCATGCCTGCTGCTAGCCAATAGCCAGAAATTAATCCTTTCCTCAGCTCTGATGGTCTTTCTCAAACACATGCCGAAATGGGGTTTTAATATTATTAGACATGTTGTAGTTTACCGATTTGGCAAGGAACTACCAGAAGATCTTACAGCTATTATTCGATTCAAACAGCAAATATTGTCTTTCATAGGACATCTGCCAGACACGAAATATAATGTGCTTAGCTCTGTAAGTAAGGAAAGTATTAATTCTACAACTGATTAACCACATTCAATTTTTTACTTGGCGTACACAAGAATGAATATATATTATGTTTGAGAGGAATTCAGGTGAGTGCATAAACCAACAAAGTGACTAGGAAGAGTAAAAATTACCATTTTAATCAAATCTATTAAATCAACCATTTGGGTACGAGTGTTCAAAGACTGGGAAAGCTTCTTAAAATCAAAATACCTCAAATCACTAAGCTCAGGCAATTTGGTGTATTATGTCTAAACCTCTAGACTCTGTTTGGAATGGCAGTTCCCTAATTCAAAAGCAATCATTTCTACTCCAGATAGAAAATCAGCCTTGCTGCAGGAACTTCCTGAAAAGCTCGCTGTTATTCTGGCAGGAAGCACAGCATTAGCAAATTATCACACATTTCACTGTCATCAAATTATACCAGTCAGAGTAAAGAAAAGGTATAATGGCAGTGTTGCACAACCACATAATTTTTTGAGGTATGCATGTTCAAAATTCATCAAGGTGCTGTGCTTCGAGCACATAACCTTAATGTGAGCACACAGCTTCTGTCACATGAAGGATAACATCAGCTCTTTCTTAGGAATGGTTCTTTCATGCAGAACATGGAAGGCTACAAAGGGCTACAAGGATGATTAGGGGACTGGAGCACATGAGGAGAGGCTAAGGGACCTGGGGCTTTTGAGTCTGGAGAAGAGAAGACTGAGAGGGGATTTAATAAATGTGTGCAAATATTTGAGGGCTAGGTGCCAGGAGGGGGGGGGGTCACAGGCTCTTCTCACTTGCTCCCTGTGATAGGACAAGGAGCAATGGATGTAAGCTGCAGCACAGGAGGTTCCACCTCAACACAAGGGGGAATTTCTTTACTGTAAGGGTTACAGAGCACTGGAACAGGCTCTCCAGAGTGATTGTGGAGTCTCCTTCTCTGGAGACTTTCGAGGACTGTCTGGATGTGTTCCTCTGTGACCTGAGCTAGATTGTATGGTCCTGCTCTGGCAGGGGAGTTGGACTCTATGATCTCTTTGGGTCCCTTCCAACCCTTGATTTCCTGTGATCCTGTGGTCATCCTTCTGTTTACCCATTAGCTATTGTGGTGGTGAACTCAGAATGATAACTCCAAGTGATCAGAGTGGAATCTCCTGTTCCTTTCTTAAGACTTCAACATAGCACTGAACAATGTTGAGGAGTCAGCCTCTCACTAAGCAGTGCCTCTGCCCTAGAGCTCCTTTTCTTCAGACACTCCTGCATAAAGCATACTTCTGGAGATAAGCGACCTAATGAACAACGGCAAGTTACTTAAAACCAGGAAACTATGAATGGTAAACTCTGGCTCTGCACTTCCAGACAGAAAAACGAAGGCAGATAAACCCCGTTTCAGGCTTTTAGCAGGTCTGAAACAGGGTTGGAGGACAATGGTGCTCCCCTTAGGTGGAAAAATACCTTGGTGGGCAAGTTCCTGGCCTTATATGTGCCAGAGAGGGCCAGAGGGAGAATGCGTGTGTGTGCTGCTGCATCGAAATCTGCTCAGAGAATTTGCTTGGTGATACATTCTATCTGGGAGGAAAGTACTTGGGTTTGATCAAAGGGTAAACAAATAGCTTTCAACTGCAGGAGCCTGCTGTGCAACTTTACTCTCCTACACACTCAATAAACATTGAAATGGATGGGGAAAGGAGATGAACACCCCATGTCTCAGCATCTGAAAATATTAGTGTAGAAAGCACTGAAAGTGAGAAAGAAATTCCCTGAAGGGTCTCCATCACCTATTTTTTTTTTCCTCTCAAGGGACTTGAAACATAAATACCACAAAATAGCTTGGAAAAGAGTGGGAGGAGAATGAGACATTTCACAGAGGTCAGAGCTTTAATTGAGTCAAATGTATGGAAAGGTTATGGTGTTTAAACTCTTTGGACTGAAGGATGGGAGCAATGGTGTTCAGCCTGGGAGGTGTATCAGGCTTCAGATGGCGAGCAATAAGCATCTATGGGGAGGGGGCTGTGCGTATGTGAGCATAAGGACATGTGCTGTTGTAGCAGGAAAGATTTTTCTTACTGGGAAAAGGATGAACATCACCATAAGGACTGCAATTTTTCATTATCCTGTGCACTGTGAAATAACTGTGGAAGACTTCTGGGCTCTCAGTGTGCATCTCCCTCATGTCTACTGTGTAGAAGCATCGGGACTGGTGTGCTAAATTCAGAGAATCACAATGTCAAACTATCAACGATATGAGACCTTCAGCCAAGCATGAAGCATATCATGAGCCTTGCTTACAGTAAACTGGCATATGGTACCTTTGTGATAAATAGCAGCTCTGCAAAAAGTGGGGGAGGCAGATTTCCAATGCAAATCAAATAATGAGCACCAAACCACTGTAAGATGTGGCTTGCCACAGTTAATGGTGCCGGATTTGCTGTCAGCACCTCTGGATTTGGAGTCACTTGAGGCCTCTGAATATGTAGGGTGTTTTTATTGTGTTTTTTGTGTTGGTGGTTTGGCCGGGGGCTGGTTTGTTTGTTTGTTTGTTTGTTCATTTGGATTTTGGGTTTTGTTTTGTTGTTGTTGTGTTGTTTTCTTTTGTTTTCTTTTATCCAAAGTAAAGGTGTATGCAAAAGATGGAAAATTTAAACCTGCTTGGAATTTCTCTGGTAGAAATACTGTTACTGCTAGAAGAGATTTTGTCTTATAGCAGCTGCAATTCTCAAGCAATTTGTACTCCTCTCTCTGAACTTTGATATTTGCCACTACATTTCAAAAACGATAGAAGAAAACAAAATCAAACATTGATACAAAAACTTGAAGAGCATCTACTCTGAGGTTGTTTTTAACATACTAACGTCAAGTATGCAACTCCTCATCCCACTCACAAATAACTGATCTAGAGAACTTAAGTAACTGACTGAGGGTTTTCTTTTTTTCATCAGTATGTATTTATGCACATACATGGGCACAAATACTGTTTTTTCTTCTTGCCCTTTTTGCTGCTTGCATATTTTAAAAGCTGCAGTAATTAACCTATGTAAGTTTTTAAAGTCTAACACCTACTACTGATGGCTCAGGAATTAATATCTTTTTTTTCTTTTTTTTAAAGACACAGAAAAACAACAAAGGTTTGGGTTTTTTTTTTGTTTGGTTGGTTGGGGTTTTTTTAATTACCAGAAAATAAAGAGCATCTAGAAACATAGAAGAAAATTTTTGTTGTTGTATCATTAGAACTTGAAAAACAACTACAATTCACTAATTAGATGCCGGCTTTGTGTGACAAGCTGTAACTGGGGGAGAAGTAATTTCCCTACCCATGTACTGAAGATCGAGAACTCAGCCTCCTTCTTCATTGAAGTGCTTAACACAAACCTACTGCCAAAACTACTTCTATTAGTGAAAAATAATGATTTCAGAGATTTTTATTTTAACTCTTTATTCTTTATAATATCACAGACTTTCTTTCCTTACCAGTTTTGTCCTTTTACAGTATGATTGACATCAAGATGGTTTTACTACTTCCATCTGTTTCACATTATGCTTACAAATGAATAGGCTTATTAGCTGGACCTAACAAACTTTTCTTTGGTGTTTTTTTGTTGTTGGTTTTGGTTTTGTTTGGGCAGGTTGTAGGGTTTTTTTGAGTTGTTTGATCTTGGAACAGTCCATTTCTCGTCACATACGGAATGGGTGAAATGTCGAAGGAACTGCCTTATTGTTCACTGATGGTAGGGCATAACTTGCAGCCCTTCAGGGTTTGTCTATATTAGGAAAAGAACCTAATCTTAGGCCAAAATTGGCCTGCCTCAGCCATAAACTTCCAATGGGAGGAATCTAAGCAGCAGATACAGGGTATGCTGTCTTCAACTGCTGAGGAAGCTTGGCCCAGGTATCACTCAGGAGTGCATCTGCTCTCATGCAGGTCTCCTGATAGGAAGCTCCAATGACTTTGATGTTTTCATCTGTGATGGAGCTTCAGCTCCCACAGGGAGAATCAGCTGCCCATGGAAGATCTTGCAAGTTCCTTCAGCATTGCTTTGCCCAGGTTAACAAGCTGCGAAAATGCAGAGCTGCAGCTTTCCACCACCTGTACAGGCTGGCCATGAAGATATAGGCAAAACTGGGGAGCAGCATCTTACATGCCTGTTCTTTTCCATCTGATCCTCTGAAGTCATAGTAGTAAGGTTTAAACAGCAATCATCCCCTTCATACTGCATGGAGAAAGAGATGATAATACTGAATCTCTGAATATAGGCTTAGTTCTTGAAGCATGTGCCTGTGACCAGTACTGTGCAGTGTTTACAGCTCCAAGTGAAGCCTAAGCAAAATTTCAACAGACTAAGGCCACTTCACTACCATGGCAAATGAAAGGACAGAGAAATAAAACACTTAAAACCATTACAGAGAGCACAACACCACAAAATACTTCCTTCTATGTGTCTGAACAGCAGAGATTGCTTACATTGAGAATGACCAGTTCAGAAATAGAAGTCTGAAGGAACTTTGCTATCACCATTTTTAGGAAGTTTGACCTCAGGAATTAGTTTTCTTCATGGTCTTCCTGGTTTAACAGCTGCCTGCATTAACTGAAGTATCTACTTATGGCTCCAGGAAGCATTAGAGCAACTTGTCTTACAGTGTTCTGTATGTCCTCTGAAAATAACAGTAAAGACAGTAAAATAAAGAGTAGGAACTGAGTCTTCCATTCTCTAGAGTATGCTCTGTAATTTCTGATTTGCAATGTTTTGAGAACTAGTTAAAATTGGGTTACTGGAGTCATGTAGAAAACTTGGAGAGTGCTTTGTCTTTGACTGTTGCTTCAGCTTGCATGACTTTCCAATTGCACAGGGTTTCCATGTGAAATGTTGTTTTCTTAAGTTTAAAATCAAAGCTTTCACGCAAGTACCTGAATATAGATACACATGAAGATTCTGATGTTGGCTTTCTACATATCTAGGTCTTTATTTATGACTAGGTTTAGCTATAATCTATTTTTTATTATTTTGTCAGCCATAAACTATCTTTATAGAATTTCATCTCAATATAATATACTTTTAATTTCATATTCCAGGCTGCTGGGGTTTTATGTTTGTTTGTCTGAGGGATTTTTTTGTGTGTGTGCTTTAACTTACTTTTCTCCTGTAAAACAGTCTCAGTGATGGCACTGACAGCTTGGTTAGCTGTAGCAAGTATACACTGCTATTCATTAAGTGGACCACAGCTGTGAGGAAAAGGATGCACCAGAAGAAAACGAGCTGCACTCAGGGGCAAAAAATAGATACACACATGCATGAATAGCTTATTTTAACACTTCCTGGTTTAGGATCAGTCCGACAGTCTGCTTTACATACACTTTGAGTATTTTTATAATATGCTATTAAGTATTAAATAAACTTCAAAAAAAAACTGTTGTCGGCTGTGACCAGCAGTCTTTTGCATGGACCAGTCAGCTGACACCACCAGTGACATATGTCAGGAGCACATATAGAATCATAGAATAGTAAGGTTGGAAGGGACCTCAAGGATCATCTAGTTCCAACCCCCTGCCATAGGCAGGGACACCTCCCACTAGCACAGGTCACTCAAGGCCTCATCCAACCTGGCCTTGAACANATGGTCTCATACTGCACCAGATTGCATTCAAACACTTGTAAGGGGATATATTAGTAAAAATCTCTGCTCTCTGTGCCCTTCTCCTCTCACAAATCTGGTTGTTTTGTCACTTTTTACTGCAAATCTGTCCCAAGATACACAAACAACTGTAATGGTCCTGTTAGATAAACCAGAATGGTTCTTTGAAACAAAGAAAATAAATACTGTTCTATTGCCCAACATTTGTTCACTATGAGGACAAAAGTCTGACTGCATGGCAATTTAAGTTAAAGCTATCTTTTGAGGTAAAAATATCTGAATTATTCAAATGTGAATGCAAATTCAATTGTTCTTTTAAATGGCGAGTTTTTTAAAGATACTATATTTAGAGTCCAAGAAATTACATTTTTTGAATAAAAATATTTATAATGCAAAATCTGACTAATCTTCAGTGATAAACTTGTTTCACAATGTCTTTATCACAGTGCTACAATATTACTTACAGGTGCCTAGGAATACAAAACACTCTTTTCACAGCTATATTATACCCATCGGTCTTTTTGTCTTAAAACAGAGTTGTTTCCATATGTTGTGCTGTAACACCCTAGGATGTCTCTGTCTGAGCTATGTCTAAGTCTTTGTAGATTATGTAAGTGTAATCTGTATTGAAACCAGAATTAATAACGTGGTTGGGATGCAAAATTAGATGTGCACACGAACAACTGACATTGCAGTCATGGTGTAGTGCTGAACTGGCAAAAAGCAGCAACTACAAGTCATGTTTCATTTTGCTCACACAAAGATGATACAAACTGAACTTCTGCAGAAGCTGGCATTTTTTATTCCTTTTGTAGTGCAGGTGCACAAATTGGCACTTTCTTCTAAGCCACATCTAAAGAAAAATTCTTGGCTCATAACGAATATGCCAAATTATTAAATTTGATAATAGGCTTAAAATATGCATAATGACTAACTCCCACCTAGGCATATGTAAAAGGCCATCATGTTCTAGCACCAGCCTTGATTTTGCCATGAAAGGCACTACAGAACAAACGAGGTGGCCCCATTCCCATGCAGAGAAAATTCCACGTGTAGGCTCTGGAGATGAAGCATCTCTCTCTCTGCCTTGTATAGGGGAGGCTCATGTGTGTGCATATGTCTGTGTGCAAGGCGTGGGCAGCACAGTATCCTGATGGGTAGAGATGGGTGAAGAGTGACAGCGATGCTGAATGAAGAATGGATGACCTTCCTCCTTACCCTTCCTGTGCTATGTGCCACTGCGTGACTTACCACCTTGGAAGGCTCTACTTCCTTTCACAGTCGGGTGAAAAACATGAGGTTAACAATGGCAAACAACTGAAAGATTGATTAGGCAGAAATACTTCAATGACTACATGTTTCAGATGAAGGAAATGAGAGAGACGAGAGTTTGATAAAAGTTGCTTATGGAGGAGACGAGCTGAAACTTGTTAGATAAGCTCCACGCAGACAAAGCAGCACAGTTTGCCTGTATTCACTGACAGACAGTGTAAGAAAAGCTATTGTTGACTTGTTGCAGCTTGCAAAGACTGCACAGAATTACAATTGGCTGTAAGTGGATTTGCCAGGGGGATTGCAAGAACAGGCCTGAGCCTGGTGGCTGTGGACATGAAGGAGGTGTTGGGCTACAGCTTTGGCCATTAATTAGATTTCCTCGATTGTCCAGCCATGTTGCACAAGTACAGAGGTTGAGATCAAGGATGATTTCCTTCACTTTCATGAAGAATTGTTGAAAATTTAACAAATTACCTGTCTTTAATCTCTACTACACGAAGACAGATACCTAGGTGCTCTACTATTGTCCTGCAGGTTTGGGAGCTCGTGACTCATTCTTAAAAGAAAGTCTGTCACAGGGAAGGGACTGGAGGCATGGCTGATGTAATCTGCCTGTCATTTAATGAAAAGCATACTGTGCTGGTTTGAGGCTAATTGGAATATTTTAATGAAAAAAGATTTAATGAAAATAGATTATAGGCTGTGAAAAAGAAAACAGTGGTGGTGTCTACTTCACTCATAGGCTCGCTGAGATGTATAAGAACAAGGACACAAATGTAGATAACACAGAGAGAGAGTCTCGGTCTCTTTGGGAGCTGGTGTGTCTTCTGGCCTCTCTGCTAACCTAACTAACCACTTTGCTTCTAACCCCCCTTGCCAATCCTCCAAACTCACCTTGCACATAAGGCAAACCATGTGGTAAGGTAGAGGTGTGGAAAGAAGGTGGAAGGGTGGTTGGGAGCCCCTCTTGGGGACTCTGATTTCTGGGAGGGGTGTTGTGTTTCTGTATTACCTTTAACGTATATTTCTGCAAATATTCATGTATATTATATATGTATCTGCTTGTAAATTGTGCTAAGCTGTAAACATAGCTTCATTCCTTAACTTCTAGCTGGCTGAGTCTAGTCTGGGTGATTTTTTCATGGGGGGGTTCGGGGGAGTGGGTAACTCCCAAACCATCACGTATACATATATGAAGAGCACCTAGATTAACAAATTAGTGTATTTAAAACTTTATTAAAACACTGCTTCAGTCTGCAGAAAGCCTTACTATTTATTAGAATAAATTAATGAATTTCCTTCCAACAAGTGAGGTCTGAACAAAGTTTTACCATTGTTAAAGCAACCTTCTCTTGAAAACACCTGCAAATCATCCTTTGTAGCCACTTTAAGTCTGCAATTCTCATTCACTACATGCAGCCATGCTTCATGTTAGGTAGTATCTTTTTATCCTGTTTTAGATAGATATGGTTTAGATATGGTTTAGATAGATATGGTTTAGATAGATATGTTTTAGAAAACATTTATCTTAATTTGAAGAACATGTCTCTTGCTTTGTTCTTAACCATGGAACATTCCAGACTGCTTATTTTCCTGTCAAGTTTACCTGGTGGATTTAATTTCTTGATTAGTTCTCAGCTGCCTCAGTTGCCAAACTAGCTTATGGAGTTGTGTGCTATGTGCACCTTACAGATGACTGGGACAGTCTTTTGGCTTTAGGTCTCCTAAATTTAATTATCGCTGGATTTTCCTGTAGACGGCTAATAGAAAGCAGGAGGGCTTTCGTTGCTCCTCCAAGCCAGAAGGTGTTGATAGTTGCTGGTTGCATTGCCTGCCTACCAATGATATTAAAGTTTACTTGGGAAGGAGGAGAATGTTTTCTCCCAACCCTCAATTTTTATTCTGTTTTGGAATGCTATGCCAACACCATCCTCCACGTTGATTCCCATCAACAACCTTATTCCTAACAACATTCAATATTGTCTAGTATTGTCAAAATATGTTAGTTTATGACTTGGTTTAATGGTTGAAAACATGGTGTGTGGCACCATCTAAAAGATTAATAAGAACTTTTAAACTTAACTGTAGACTTTAGACATGAAAACCCTTACTGGACAATCGCACTTCTCTGACAGTGTGAAGTATTCCTTTCAGTTCTTCATTTTGCTGATTTTGTGGATTTCCTTTCTCCCCAGAATATAGATAAGGACTGACAAGGGGAATCACAAGAAACATACTGTCCAGCTAAATTGCAGGATATTCTAATATTCTCTTTTGTGGTAGTACAGGCTCATGAAACAGAAAGGCTTTCAATACTATTACCTATCACCTTTCTTAGGTTTTCCCGTGGGGTCTTGGGTGCTTGAATACCATCACAGTGATCCTTCTAGTGAAGGATGCTTGTGAGAAACACTGATTTGATGAATCTACTAGTTGAGACCTGGGACCTGTAGTGTTAAATAGTAGAGTGGGGGATTGTATATAGTTTAATTCATCATCTGGATCCTGGACAAATTTCCACTACCGAGGACAAGAGAAGCATGGCCAGCAGATTGAGAGAGGTGATTCTGGCACTTTGCTTTGGCAAGACCTCACCTGGAGTACTGCACCCCGCTCTGGTGTCCTCAAACAAGAAGGACCTGGACCTGATGGAGTGGGCCCAAAGGAAGGCCACAAAAATGGTCAGGGGGTTGGAGCACCTCTCCTACAAGGACAGGCTGAGAGAGCTGGGCTTGTTCACCCTGGAGAAGAGAAGGCTCTGGAGAGACCTAATAGTAACCTTCCAGGTAGCTGAAGGGACCCGACAAGAAGGCTGTAAAGGGACTGTTGACAAAGGTCTGTAGGGATAGCATCAGGAACAAGGGGTTTAAATTATAGAAGATAGATTTAGGTTGGATGTTAGGAGGAAGTTCTTTACCATGAGAGTAGTGGAACACTAGANCGTAGGTGACCTTTGGAGGCCATGCTCAATCCAAACCATTCCACAATTCCATGACAGATCTGTAATACAGGAAACCATGTATCACAGTTGGCTGTGTCTGTGTCTGTGTCCAGAGATGCTTGAGTTTCTTCTATGTACGTAACTGTTCAGGAGCTCTGACTTCTTCCACACTCCCCATCAATGCTATGCAAAAACTTGGTCTCTATACAATTTTCAACATGCCAGAAACATGTGTCAGGGTTCCTAAGGTTTCAAAAAGCAACGAGTTCATCCATTCTTTGCTAACAATTGGGAAATGCAATCAAAGCTAAGTAAAGGCTCTGTTTACTTGAACTGTGGTGTTCCTTTGACTGGACAAAGCAACCATGGAACTTTATGGCATTTCTGCTTATATTGCAGGCTCTGGGGCTACCTCTGGCATTTCATCCATTTTCCCAAGTACCTCTGGCACGAGCACTTTCTCTCCTTACCAGCACGCTCACAAAGGTAAGGGTGCACTCACATGGTTAATTTAGCAGCTGCTCGTTTTGAAAATGGCATCCAAGAAGTGCAATCAGACTGCAAATATCTGTTGTGAATTTCATTGCCACTATTTCCAGATTTCTAAAGCTGTACTCAGTAATGACAGCAATAAATTTAGCTCATTATTTGTAGCCATATAGAAATGAGACTATGCCTCAGAAAAAGCTTAGCTTAGACTAGTGAAAATAATTTAATGCACAAGATATGAAAATAATTTAATGCACAAGTCTCTTACTGAGCTAACATAAACAGTTTTTCAGCATGATTATTAGGTTTTAAAAATACGTGAAGCTGTGATGACACAACAGGAGAGATGCAGTTAATGAAGGACTGACAATGCTGATCTCCCCAGTATTGTCTGGAAATATGATTGTTGAGGATTCTGTTTTCAGAAAAATTAAAGTTTTTATGTATTTTACTGTATCTGTAATTTTTTCTGCATCCTTTGTGGCTTTTTAATCCTAGTATTTTACATCCAAGTTCTGCTTCTGAATACATTTTTGCATACCTTGTTTTTAAATTCATCTTCTGGCCCTGCTGAGTTACAAGTCTGTGTTAGGAAAAAAAAATCAGCTCTTCTACATCTGCATTGTGTTCTCTTTTTTACTGCAAAGCTTTTGAGGAGGCAACCATAGCTATCAACAGTCATTGTAGCTCTCATCCCATTTGTTCATTAATTTATTTATATCTTTCCAATGCTGTTTCCCAGGGTGCTGTTAGGAAAGCTGCTATTCTGGCATACACGTAGCTTCCTGTATTATTAACAGATAATTTCCTAAGTCTTTGCGTCTGATTGTTAATGTTTAATGAATCCTGATAATTGGTTAGTGCAGCATAAGTGTCACAGTTTTGGAAAACTGCTAATTAGTTTGCCTTTGAGATGGAACAGTGAGTTTTTCAATGCTTAACAAGTAACCAAGAGTCAGATCACCTAAATGAGCATGCAAAGTGTAAGTGCAGAGCAGACCACAAACTGTTAACTCTTCTCTGCAACTCTGAGTTGCTTCTTTAAGAAAATTGTTGTTGTTGTTTATTCCAGCAGATCTTTCAGGACAAGGACATCTGGCTACAGCTCTTATAATTGCAATGTCTACCATCTTCATAATGGCTATTGCCATTGTCCTTATCATCATGTTTTACATTGTGAAAACAAAACCTTCTGCTCAAGGTAATTTTTCAGCACATGAGATTTTAGCTGCAAATTGTATTTTTAGATAGCTTCTGAGAATAATTAGTTTTGTATTTTTATACTCCAGCCTGCTGCAAGAGCCACTCAGTAAAAAATGTTGAAGCTCAAGCTAACACACAAGAAGAGAAGAAAGAAGTGCAAGGTATAAATCACTTACATTTTTTTTCTCTCCAAGCAAAAAACATTGAGATTCAATACTCTTCATATGTTTCTTTTAATTGCAATTTCTCCTTTGATTTGTATAAAGTCCATGTCAATTTACTAAAGAATTGTGTCTAATAATTTTTGTCCTTCTAGAACATCACTTAATCCTCTAATAGCAATTAAAAATGTAGCAGAGAGATCCATGTTTACAGTAAGGTTGCCATCAGAACCAGCTGCTGAGACAAAACAGCATTCTCCAAATTCATTGCCAATTTAAAGTTCTCTCTTTGTTGATCTGCAGATAATGTTGTGATATTCTCTGAGAAAGAAGAGTTTGAAAAACTTACAGCAACTCCAGCTAAGGCTGTTAAAAGGTATGTAGAAGGCAAACATACTGCCAATTTGACTGAAGCGGGGCAGGCACACAGTCACCCATCCATCCTGGTACAGAGAAATACGTGAACAAATCAGATGGGCACACTGGTACTGTGCTGCAGCAGGAAAAGGTTGGACTCCTTACCAGGCTCTTCCACCTCCAGTTTCTAAGAGAGGATGACAGACATTTACCAAGGGGATGACAGACATTTACCAAGAGAAACCTGTCCTTCCCACTCCCTGTGTGATCAGTTCATTAGCTCTTGGGGCTCCATCTCCTCTTACAAGAGACCCATTTTTGGGATATGTGTTGTTCTTGCACACATAGCCTTTAGTAGGTTTCCCTGTCATTTTTAGGCAGAAAGAATAAAAATGGGTGAGTAAAGACTGGGTGGGTCACTTAGTGCCCCATGGTCTAGTTGATTGGCTAGGGGCGGGTGATAGGTTGGACTGGATGATCTTGGAGGTCTCTGCCAACCTGGTTGATTCTATGATTCTATGATCTGCTCAAGGCTTTAAGGAAACTCCTGTAGCTTCATCTGGGTGGTACAATGTGATAGTTTTTCTCATTTTGTGTCTGCCTGGTGGCCAATTCTGGTTGGGTAACATAGTTAAGGTGGGCTAAACACTGTCCTCAGTTGGGAAATCCCTCTATAGAAGGATTCTTCAGCCTATGCATGCCTGTGTAGCTTGGTGGCCATTGTACATATATGCCCGGACAGGTGAGTGCAGCTATATTGACTGGATTCCGGAGGAAAGGCATTTCAAATATAGAAGACATTTTTGTTCCATTACTCTTAGAATAGCAAAAAAATGAGGTAATTTAAATCAACCCATAAGAGGCTTCAACAAGACAACCATATCCTTCATTTTACAGTGAAAATGATGCATCTTCTGAGAATGAGCGACTTCTAAGCCGTAGTATGGATAGTGATGAAGAAGCTGCAGTTGACAAGCAAGGGACTCCAGAGAGATGCTTGTTATCTTTAGTGCATTTGGCCAGAGATAAATCTTCTACAAGCAATAAATCAACCGGGGTAAGGCGATTTTGAGATTTAAAAATTGAGAGCATTTTTCTGTGTTGGGTTTTTGTTGATGTTTTGGGTTTTTTTAAAGAGAACAATATAGAAAGTATCACCACCCAAATGCATTATAGTGCAGACCAGACTAATTTACAAGAGCTTCTCCAGGCAAATTTATTACATATATGTACATATATGTACATATATACTGTTCAGGGCTCAAATTTCCTACAAGAATAGTAACTTTTCTCTTTTGAGTATTATATTTTATAGTGTAAAGAAACTAAAAACATTCAGGGTCAAGTTGGATTGGTCTCTGAGCCACCCGATCTCATTGAAGATGTCTCTGCTCATTGCAGGTGGGTTGGATGAGATGATCTTTAAAGGTCCCTTCCAACCCAACCCATTCTATGGTCTATGAAAAAGAAAGCATAATAGCAACCCCCCAATATAGTTAACGCTTATATTACTAACCCTGATGCTACATTTGACATGGAAAATCCAGAACAGGAAAATAATGCAGCAGCACAGCTAGATTCATACAACAGCATTGTATTGTACCTTGACCCAGTGGCATTAGTATGCCCAAGGCACAGACTTTTCAGTAAGATCTGATGTTGTGCTTGGGTTTTGTGTGTAATTTTGAAGAACATACACACATGCTTTGAAGGCTGCTCCCACGCTCTGAAGGACACTGTAAATCCACTGCTTGTTTCACTGTGGAAGGCCTTCACTTCTTCCTGCTGTGCATGTAGTGCTCAGGACATTTTATTTCACTTGGAGTATTTCAAGACAGTTTAGATCACACTTCTCCCACACAACTTTTTAGTTTATATTAACAGGAAACTATCCTTAGAAGGAAGGTGTCTGCCCAGATATTTTAAAGACATTTTTAGTACTCCAAAAATATTTTTTCAAATGTCAGTAGGTAGGACAAAATTGCATCATTAATATCAAACATCAGATATCCTTCAAGAATAAAAAGGGTTGAAAATGCATCTTTTCATGTTTGTATGTTTTAAATTGTTGGGATGGTTCAAGTCAAGCTTTATAAAGTAGCTCATTTTTCATCCAAGTCCAGACATACAGGATTTCAACAGAAATGTTTTTGTGCTTGCGGACAGATACGCATTTGTAGGCAGTTATGACCATCTGAAAGTAACTTACTTCTCCAGTGCTCACATTTTAGAATCATAGAATCATAGAATGGTAAGGTTGGAAGGGGCCTTAAGGATCATCTAGTTCACACCCCCTGGCAGGGACACCTCCCACTAGTACAGGTTACTCAAGACCTCATCCAGTCTGGCCTTGAACACCNATATTCAGTTTTCTGTTTTAACATACATCTCACGGACTGAAGCCTACTAACACAGCTGAAGACAGACCTCACAGTGAAAGTGCAGACTGCACCAAGATCCTTCACTTCATGCCTAGTATTTCACAACTGAGCCAGTTGCCAGAAGTTGTAATAGCAGTAATTTGCTTCGGGCTGGAAATTAAGTAACACTTCTCGTACAAAAAAGGATATTAAGTAGCTATTTGACAAGGGTGAAAAAAGTTACATGCTTGCTCTTAAGCAAGTCTTCTCCTTCCCAGTTAAAACAAACCCATTAAGCAATAAGCTACCAGCACAGACGATTGTAAGGCTCAGATTTACCTGTTTGCTTTGAGCATGTACTTTCCAAATCCTCGATTCTCTGGCTCTGGTAGAAAGAGCATCCTACATAATTCTTCATGGGCACAAAACTATTTAACTACTCCTTGTCCTAAAAATTAGAGAATGAAAATAAGCATCTCACGGGAACAGGTTGCCCAGAGAGGTTGTGGCTGCTCCTTCCCTGGAAGTGTTCAAGGCCTGGGTGGATGAGGCCTTGAGTGACCTGTACTAGTGGGAGGTGTCCCTGCCTATGGCAGGGGGTTGGAACTAGATGATCCTTGAGGTCCCTTCCAACCTTATCATTCTATGATTCTATGATCTCGGAGTTTGCTTAAGAGGAATTTTAATAAATCTCATTACGAGAAAATTTCTTGTTTACAAGGTTCTAAAACAGCCAATCCAAGCCTACATAGCAACACATGTGATTAAACACACATCAATTATACCAAAAATATGTGAACAGCAATCACTGTCTGCATGGTATTGCCCTGCAATCACACACACTTGCACAGCATCTATGCCTGCAAGACAGGCTTTGGGTGGAGCAGCCACTTTGTGGTCTCCAGTTGCAAGTCTATTAATCCAGGTCGTTTATGTGCCTCGCCCTTTACAGTCCAAGTAAAATGAGGGAAATCTTGCCATTAAAAAAAAAAAAAGATACTGAAAGTAGAGTTTTTTCCTGGCCTGGTTTGCTGTGAAGAGTAGCATATTTGTGGAGATAATGCTAGAGTCCTGTCAAAAAGACAGCTTTTCAGAAAGCTCAGGTCTAATGAGAGCTGGCAGAGGGATGACAATTCCGGTCTCTGAGAACTCATGACATTTTGACGTTCATTTTCACTCCACATTGACTCCAGAGCCAAACCTTGAGAATATTTTTTGTAAACAAAACTATAGCAAAATGTCCATTTTCAGCTTGGAAAATGTCAGCTTTTTAGTCCAAGTTTCTTCCATGTTGAAAATGACTGGAGCACCCTGGACCTCAGATTTTCCTCTCCAAAGTGTTACTGATTTTAAATTTTTTTAAACCTATCCCTAAAATGTTTCAGATTTAACCAGGTAATCTATCATGGAAAAAAAAATATAGTTAATTTAGCAATGCACTAAGCGGTTGTATGTCAGATGACCGAAAGGAAGGTCCTTTCCTCCACTGTCCACTCTTCTGGAAGAAGACAATTTCAATATGAATTTAATTCCCTGTATCTAGGTCCTGTCCTGGTTTACCTGGACATGCCTGTAATAATTGCCTGAATGCATATTATTGGATTTGTCCTCATTGTCAAGAGTTTGCTTCGGCCTGAAAGAGAAATAAAACATAGGAGCACTTGGAACAGAAATGTAATTGATCTAATAAAAATAATAATAAAAGAAAGACTAGAAGATGGGATGAAATATTTCAAACAGTGGAAAATTAAATGAGAAATGGGTTTATGCCTCACGGAATAATTGCTGTGTCCTTGTCTTTGAGTCTTCAAAAGGGACCCTTGAGGACATTATGTGATAATCCCTAGTGCCATGAAATTAAAACCTTACACAGGTTTTCCACTGTTGTCTGCTAATTGTTTACTGCAGTGAGTGAAAAATTAATGAAATAAACCTTCCTCTTATTCAGATTCAGAGTCGAAGAAAAAAGATACTCGACGTGTATGCTAACGTGTGTGATGTTGCAGAAGGTGAGTGTACAGAACTTGCACCTATTTACTAACAGCACAACATTAGATCACAAGTGTTTGCTTTAAAATAAGAAAAGTCTCGGCCTTCCTATGGAATGTAAAGTCCCAGGCCAGGAAGGACACTCTGTAGGCAGATTTGTACTCGCTCATTAGGGCCCCCATGGTGCCCTGTACAGGGTGGGCTTGAGCTGCAGCATGCCATGGCTTCTCTCTAGATGTGTGCCCGGGCTTCCCTCCTATGGAGAACAGGAAGAATAAGAAGTCCAGAGAAGTTGTAGATGCCCCCTCCCTGGAGATGTTCAAAGCCGGGTTGGACGGGGCCTTGAGTAACCTGGTCTAGTTGAGAGGTGTCCCTACCCATGGCAGAGAGGTTGGATTACATGATCTGTAAGTTCTCTTCCAACCCAGGCTGTTCCATGATTCTATGACTGTATGATAATGCTGGGTTGGACTGGGACACACACAGAGACCAAGTTACTAAGAAGCAGTCTTGCATTCTCCATCTAGAGGAAACCTGTTTGTTTTTAGTAGTCCAGATAACAGATATAGACTAGTTTGAAATATGAAAGTTTGATTTGGGGAGGGTCAGGATTGAGGGCAAGACACAAGTCTTGCTTCTCTAAATCTTGCTTCACCTCTCACAACAAAAATCGGAGATGACAAGTTTTAAGTGTTTTAACCCTCTTTAGTACTTGATTACCTGGACTGTTTTGGCAGGAGAGACATAAATTAATTTCCCCGCAGGAGACATGACTGCATTTATTCACACACAGAAGGTGGTTGAGTTTTCTGTGGTTCAGGTAGCTCCATCTCCTACCAAATTGCTGCTTTTGAGTACCAATCAGGAAAACTACAGAAGCAAATGACTGGTTTGGAAAAATACTGTAGATGATTCTCTCCTCTATTCTGTGACCATGAATACAGAGGAAAAAATGTCCAGGGGAAAAAAAAAATTAGCTTTTCCCCCACAGGACGAATGTTAAATCCCCTCTAGAGATTCAGTGATAGTAATGACAACGAAGCACTTCAAGCAGGGACTTTTATGCTTTTGAGCATCTGGCATTATTGCTTCACCTCACTCCTCACATTCCTACAAGGACAACTTTCAATTACAGAGATGTTACAGCAGCTGCTGGTAACAGACTCAAGGAAGCATCAAAGCTGTCTCTTGAGCTCAAACACGGTGCCTGATGTGCAGAGGTGTATTAATGGAGCTGCTCACTAGGGATATGGTTGCAATATACTTTTTCTAACAGCTAGTAAATTGTTGAAGGAAGGAACAGTGCCATGGGAATTCTTACAACTCATCTAATACTTCTTTTGCAGACAGCTTTTTACCCTAATTATTGTACCCTGCGGTCACTAGGAAGAATTAATTTGATAATACATGGTAATAACTTCGGAGATAGACATACCTATCATGGGCTATCAGTTAAAGATTTTAGCTGCACTTATTGCTAACAGCATCTACTGCTGTACTTTCATAAATTTCTTGAATACTCAAGACTCCTGGCACAGTCACCTGAAAACACATGCCTCGCTTTGCAGGTCTGAGCCCTACAGAGCTGCCATTTGATTGCCTGGAGAAGACCAGCCGAATGCTCAGCTCGACCTACAACACAGAAAAAGCCATCGTGAAAACATGGCGCCACCTTGCTGAGAGCTTTGGACTGAAAAGGGATGAGATCGGCGGCATGACAGATGGCATGCAACTCTTCGATCGCATCAGCACAGCAGGTTACAGCATCCCAGAACTGCTAACCAAACTGGTGCAAATTGAGCGGCTGGATGCTGTTGAATCCTTGTGTGCAGATATTCTGGAGTGGGCACAAGCTATGCCTGCTCCTGAACCAGCAGGGACATCCTGACATGCCTGCTTGGGACTCGCACTTCCATGTTATTCACATGAACCATGATTCCAGCATCCAAGACTTTGGACAAAAGGCCATTACCTTGGACAAAAGAGCAGTGATGTCTCTTCTACATAATCATTCCTGATAAGCAACAGGAAGCTCTTCTCTTTGACTTTTTAAAAAAAGGTGAAGTTACACATCTACCAAAACAAGGGCAGAAATCTCCCAGGAAGCTTGGTATGAAACATCATTAAACAAAGTTGTCATGTTAAACATGGTAATAAGTGGACACACAAACATCTATTTTGCGGTCTGTGTATAATTGAAGATAATCCTGCTAATACCCTTCCTGCCTGGCCTTCAAGAAAGCCATTGAATTGCTCTCTGAAAATATTCCTGTCTCTAAGGGCTTTGTTCAATGCTTTAATACTCGCAGACGAAAGCAGTACCACAGCTACCGTATCAATGAAGACACATTAGGCACATGCACTTCTGTTGGCTCTGCCACATTTTATATCTAGTCAGTAGCATTTTCTACACTTACTATGGGTTTGTTGTATCTAGAACTTTGTGCATAGGTGTATAGACACAGTCCTCAGATTAACTGACTCAACTGTATGAAAAAAAGGTCAACATAATTCAGAGATCGGTGTCCTTCAAAGTCCTTCAAAGCACATAACGCACATAAATGCATTCTTGGTCCACACTGACATTTCAGAAATTGAAAGTTCAATCTGCTGACTTGCTGAGGATAGGCTGGTTAGCAAGTGGTCAATAAAAGTCAACAGTCACTCCCTTCCCTGGAAGTTGAGGGCCATGAGTTCTCTGCCATCACACACACACAACAAAGGAAGCAACAAAACCAGCTTGGTCTGCTACCATGAAAAATGTCTTTTTCCAGTAGTGACATTTATATATCAAAATATATTCCAAGCAGAGGAATTTCAGATAACAGTAGTGCACATTTAACATGAAGAGCAAAAAAAAGTAGATTTCTTTAGAGACGTTTGAAATGCAGAGGGAAAAAACAGAGGGTTTAATGCTATACTCTTAAAAACCCATGAGCACAGAATCCACAGGTGAAAACCAACTCCTCCAGAAGGTAACTTATTATTGTGAGTTTGTGTACAACAAAAAATGACCTTATTTTTTTTCCTTTTAACTCATCTCTCATTTTCCCAGTTAAAAGTTCTCTAAAACTTCTTCAGACCACAAATCAATGGCTGTTAGCACACCTGTTTCCTGAATTCAAAGCTAAAACAAGTGATGCCAAATTTCAGTGAGTGCAGCCATTGAATTGAGAGCTGTGTCAGTTACAAAAGCAGAGTTTTTACATTCCAAAATGCATGACTGAACCAAATGCTGTGAAAAATATTAACCATTACCCTGAATTTAACCATCAGTATTCCATTGCTTTGTAACTGTATCTTGCCTATGATAGCCTCTTCCTCGTTGTGCAGAATGTTTAGTGTCACCCTTTAACATCCGTCCATATCTTTTTCAGCACTCAATTTGTATAGCAGAGGAAGTACATGCTGCAACTTATCCCTCTCATTATTCTTCCACCATTTCTTCTTTGTCATAACATGCTCCTTATTAATTTGCATATGCCAAATTTTATGAGAATGTTAACTTCTAATGAAGTAGCAAGCTACATTTATTTGAACACTGAATGTTTCATTTAGGGGTGAAATTCTTTTTGTCTTGAAATCAGTGACAAATTCATACAGATTTCAAGAGGCTTCAATCAGATTTCTAAATTTGCTGACAACACAGCAGTCTTCAACAAGATTTTCAAGACCCTGAATTTCCAATTTAGCATTGTTGTTGGTAGAATAAAAATACAGAGAAAGTAAAAAAAAAAGAAAAAAGAAAAAGAAAAGAAAATGTGAAGATTCTATTTTTCTTGTGCCAGTGTGCAACTACAGTGTTATTCAGTTGACTGCCTCCTGTATTTCATGTGTCATTTAATAGTACACATAATTAAATATTTTAAAAGAAGATACAGGAATTCTCTTTTTTATGTTTATTGGGCCATGAAAAGTTAGGGTCTTGAAATCGATGGTGCCAATGTGAGCACAGACTATTTAACATTATTTTATTTAGTATACAGTATTTTTATTGTTACACCAAAGACATACAGGAATGCAAAAAGATATCCTGTAGATCTTGCCAAAGCTTACTTTCTAATAATTTTGTTTAATGCTGTATATATAACTTATTCTATTGTAAAGTATGAACATAAAAATATGTTAATAAAAGAAAGTGGTCAAACGGTTATTTTAGCCATTTCGTTTAAATAATATATTGCCATATAAATCAGTAATTAAAGGAGTTAGCCAAGGGCTAGCAGGCACATACCTGTGGTATGGGAGTGTCTAACTAACATACATGAAGGTATCTTTGCATTCCCGTGGGATACTGCTTCTCTGCATCACACCTCCAAAGCTTTTGAAGCAGAAATCATTTCATCAGTTTAGTTTTGGTGCAACATTTCTCCTTGTGGGTACTACGACAACGCCGATCTCCTGGCAACTCCTTGGACAAACTGTAACTTATTAAATATGTACTAAGAGCTGATACAGACTGTGCACCTAGTGAGTAATCTCATAGTAGCAATACTTGCTCATGAGCATGTCTTCGTGTTCCCAAGTTAGCAGTATTGCACCACATTGTCAGAGAGCTTAACTGGAAGCTTTCATTGCATGACAGGGCGAATATGTTCAGCCAAATCTTAGGCTGCACTGACGAGATCTCCATCAGAGCTACTAGCATCTACAAAAACCAGAACACCAGCTTGCATTTCTCCCACACCCTGGTGACTAAGCTAAGATTTTTGGAGTATTTCATACAGATCAGACATTCTCCAAACAGAACAAACACCATCCTACTTTAAAAACAATTTGGGGTGTTTTTCATTCTGATCGATTGGTTTCAGCATGAAGACTGTGTTCTTGTTCTATTTATTGAAGTGCAGAAAGGTTCCTGAAACTACAGCAGAAGCTGTGAGTTTCCCAGATGAGGAGGAGGAACTGGTATTCTGCATTTTGCTTTACTGGAGCACTGGAACAGGCTGCCCAGAGAGGTTGTGGAGTCTTCTTCTCTAGAGATCTTCAAAACCTACCTGTGACAACCTGCCCTAGGTGGTCCTGCTTTGCAGAGCAGTTGGACTCTATGATGTCTGGAGGTTCCTCCCAACCCCTAGCATTCTGTTATTTTATTTCTCTCTTACTTATTCCCTGCATTGTATGTGCAGGTGTCAACAGACCATGAAGCACACTGCAACAGGCATTGATGCATCCAGGCATAGTGTCTGAAAGGTTTAAGGGTTCTCTGCTTTAACCTGCTCATGGACAGCCACCCAGAGGAGAAACTTCAGCTTTCTTAAGTTTATACTTGGAGAAACACAAACTCAGATGTGTGTAGAATGTCCATGTCATTTGCTTGTGTGAAATAGTGAGACAAATTGCAGAAACATAAAAAGACAAAACATCTGAGAGCTTCTGTGGGATGCCAACTTTGCTTCAAATTCAAATGTTTCTTCTTCACACACCCCCCCCCCCCCCCCCACCCCCCCAGTTTTACATTCACATGCACACTGGGATGTACCTGTGCAAATACATGTCTTTGGTGAGATTCATCTCGTACAAAAGCAGGCAACCAAGGTGAGTGGCATCTTCAGACTAAAGGATGTAGCATCTCTGGGCCATAAAGAAAACTTGGAGTGACAAGCTTTGACATAAACATTTGTTCTACAGATGTCAAAGGTTAGCTGAGTTGAACCTTACCAAGTGACCAATGAATTTCAGGTGTGTGATTGTGTTTCAGCTCAGTAATCTCTCTGCAGGAGCTGCAGCCAGCACATGTAAAATGAGGACAAACATGAAACTATTACACATTATGTTAATTGGTGTACTTTTTGGGGGGATTATTTGATCAGATGAACACTTAAGAGGTGCTTAAGGTTAATTTCTCTGGTATTGTGTAGTAATGTGTTTACAGCAGATTTGGTTCATGTAAGGTTGAAATTTTGACTGACTTTGCTATCCTAAATATGATGAGGAATTTGCAATGAGAAGTTATAAATACGACTTTCTCAAATTTTGATGTAAGAACTTTAAAAATTAAAACCTGTTCTGGCGACTTTACCTCAAATGTAAGGACATTTCTTACCACATAGTTTTAACTAAATTCACTTCAGCAATCCAAACTCTGGAGAAAACATGATAATCCTTGGTCAGAAACAGCTCTTTTCCTTTCTGGCAAATAATCAGCTATAGGCTGTCTTCTTCAGAGCAAAATATCAATCCTGTTTTGATGTGGAGAAGCCAATGTGCATTTTTTTGTTTAGACAAGATACTTTTTTTTTTTTCAGCTGATGACAGCACTTCTTTGGGAAAAACTCACTATCTGGGTTTGAGCTTTTTAACCCAATGTTGAAAGACCAGATGGGGAAAAACTATGTACAAGGTCTTGCAATGACAGGACAAGGGGCAATGGGTTTAAACTGGCAGAGGGGAGAGTTAGACTAAATGTCAGGAGGAAGTTCTTTGCAGTGAGGGTGGTGAGGCACTGGAACAGGTTGCCCAGGGAGGTTGTGGCTGCTCCCTCCCTGGAGGTGTTCAAGGCCAGGTTGGATGGGGCCTTGAGTGACCTGTGCTAGTGGGAGGTGTCCCTGCCTATGGCAGGGGGTTGGAACTAGATGATCCTTGAGGTCCCTTCCAACCTTACCATTCTATGATTCTATGATTCTATGAATCATTTCAATCTGAAGAGACCTTTTGAAAGTCATCTAGTCCACTTCTTCTGCAATAAGCAGAAACATCTTTAACTAGGTGAGGTTGCTCAGAGCCCTGTCCCACCTGGACTTGAGTGTTTCCAGGGATGGGGTATCCACCACCTCTCTGGATAATGTGTTCCAGTGTTTCACCACCATCACAGTAAAAACTTTCTTCCTTATACCTACTCTAAATCCACTCTTTTCTACCTTAAAACCGTTACACCTTGTCCTGAAAAAATGGCCCTGCTGAAAAGTTTGTCCACATCTTTCCTGTAGACTCTCTTCAAGTACTGAAACATTGCTACAAGGTCTCCCTGGACCCTTCTCCAGAATGAACAGCCTCAAGTGTGTCAGGCTTTTTTCATAGAAAAGGTGTTCCAGACCTCATTCTTGTGGCCCCCCCCCCGGATCTGCTCCAACAGGTTCATGTCTTTCTCATACTGAGGACTCCAGAGGTAGACACAGCACTCTAGATGGACTCACAAGAGGAGAATTGCCTCACTTGACCTACTAGCTATGCATCTTTTGATGCAGCCCGGGATAGTTTGCCCTCTCAGCTGTGAGCACACATTGTCCAACTTTTCATCCAGCAGTACCCCTAAGCCCTTCTCTGCAGG